>JABUQX010134039.1:37500-42500 GCA_015478945.1 Trachelipus rathkii
AAACGACTTCGCACCCCGTGTGTGATTTGCCCGGTGGTTTCTGCAACGGAGCATCGATAATCCTGACTTTCCTGCCACATGTCTTGTTTACCGATGGGCGTGCTTCACACGTGATGGCTACTTCACAGCAGAAACAGGCACATATGGGAAGAGTGACAATCCGCACTGCAATGTTCCACAGAGTTCTCCCAGGCGAAATTTACCGTAAACATCTGGTGTGGAATTCTTGGGGATTATCTGCTGGGACCTGTCATCATTCCACACCGTTTGGGTGGACCTGCGTACCTGCAACTACTCCAGAACACGCTTCCGCAGCTCATGGATGACATACCCCTTGCGACCCGCAGAGACATGTGGTTCCAACATGATGGCGCTCCAGCGCACTTCAGCCACAAAGTACGGGCGCAATCTGGACAGAGTCTACACTGAACAAATGAATACGGGAGAGGGGACCCTGTTTGCGTGCCTGCAAGATCGCCCGGACTCCAAACGCCCTAGATTATTTTCTTTGGGGCATGTGAAGTGTGTTTGACATTACCAGTCCAAAACAAGAAGAGGAAACTTGATTCGCGATATTCCACTGGCGTTTGATCAAATCAGACACAGTGGAGGGCATGTTCGGTAGAGTCCGGCAGGCAATGCACGGCGATGTAACGAATGTAATCAGTTACAGGGCAGACACTTTGAACACCTCCTGTAATTTTTCCCAATAAAATGTAATTTCATAACAGCTACCATTGTTTGCCTTTACAACCTAGCGTCAAAACACATACGTTGTTTAACAAATTATCCTTAATTGTTACCCTATAATCAACCCTCTGAGTATCACAGATATACGCCGCCACATTACAAACATTAGAATACCCAAAAAATCTCCGTTACGAAGTAGTAACGGAAACGCGTCAAACAACATCAACTTGATTTAACCTTAACATGCATCCGTAACTTTGAAACCGAAGCGTCATACAAACATAGCTTTAATTTAATTCCAATAAATGTTCCTTATCGTTTGCTCTATCAGCCATCCGAGTTTGTCGGAGAGGTTTTGGAATCACCCTATATATAATATATATATATTATATTACTATATATATAATAATATATATTAATAATATATATATTATATATATATATAATAAATAATTATATGTGTGTAGTGTGGTTATTGTGCGTTTGTATAGGTATGTGTGTGTGACCCACCGTAAGGCCAACCTGTACCTTTTTCGGCAAATTTGGTAATGAAATCGTCTGGGTACATGGAATGATAGAGGAATGAATGGGCGATGAGAATTGTATGATCGTCTGGGTCATGGCGATGAGAATTTTGTAAATGATCGTCCTGGGTAAATGGAATGATAGAGAATGAATGGCGATGGATTTGCATGAATCGGTCCTGGCACATGGGAATGATAAAGGAATGAATGGAAATGAGAATTTGTATGAACGTCTGGTACTGGAATGATAGAGGACTGAATGGTCGATGAGAATTTGTATGAATCGTCTGGGTACATGGAATGACGAAATTGTATGAATCGTCTGGGTAAATGGATGATAGAGGTGAATGGCGATGAGAAATTTTTTGCAAAAAATGAATCGTCCTGGTACATGGAATGATAGTAGGAAATGAATGGCGATTGGAGAATTTGTATGAATCTTCTGGTAAATGGATGATAAGAGGAATGAATGGCGATGAGAATTTGCATGAAATCGTCTGGGTCATGGAATGATAGAGGAATGAATGGCGATGAGATTTGGTATGAATCTTCTGGTGACATGGAATGATAGATGAATTGATGGCGATGAGAATTTGTATGAATCGTCCTGGGTACATGGAATAATAGAGGAATGAAATGGCGAATGAGAATTTGTATGAATCTTCTGGGTCATGGGGAAAAATGATAGATGAATGATGGCGATGAAGAAGAGAAGAGAGGTGAATGGATGCATCTAGAAAGGGTAAATTTGATTTGCTTGTTGTGACTGGAGATGAAAGAGAGCGGTGAAGACGAGTTGTGTGGAGTGAAATGGGTGTATGTTGGGCTGGAGATGGAGAGAGAAGGAGTTGCGATTCTGACGAGTTGACCTTATGGTACAAAGCTATGGTAGATTTTGTTTGCGTGAGTACTAAATACTAATGGTTAAATTTAAGTTTGAGAAGAGGTCAAGGTATGTGTGGTTTTATCATAAGGTTCATCTGAGGGTGATGTTAAGATGTTGAGGAGAGTGTGGCTTTCTGGGATAATCTGAGTGGTGTTTTAGACGGGGTGAGGAGAGGCTTCAGATCGAAATTTTTTTCAATTCTGGTTTGATATGAGAGGGAATAACCATTATTTCATCCTTTTTATAAGTTTTTTGAATGGTTTCACTCAATGAGTATAATTTTTTTCTTGCTTTATGAAAAGCTTTGTTTATAGCATATTTCGGGTAATACAATGATCTAAACATGTTTTTAATAAATTTCAATTCATTATCCAGATTGACTGGAGAGCAGATTCTGAGTGCTCTAATGTATAGAGCTGTGAGGGTGGCTATTTTTATGGAGGTGGAATGTGATGAGTACCAGTGAATATAAGAGGGATTGGAGAAAGGTTTGCGATATACAGAAAAACTGAGGTGGAAAGAGTTGTGACATTAGATTAGTCTATCTCATATCCAGGAAAAGCAATTTACCATTAACAAGACCTCTCCAATGAAAATTTAACTGACGGTAGCTTATTATTAATATTATTAAGTAACAATTGTGGGTCCACATTATTGGGAAGGATGGCAAATACATCATCAACATACCGCCACCATTTAATGTTCGGTATACCATTCTCACAAAATATATATTTCATTTCAAATAGTTCCATGATGTATCCTGGCTAATAATTGGGGAGAGGGAGACCCCATACTAAGACCAAACTTTGAAAAGAAAAAATATTTTTTAAATTGAAAGTCCCAGATGTTCGTACATAATTCAATAAGTTTCCTGATATTTTCAAAGGAAATTGAGAAATTGATATCATTATCGCAGATATACTTTTCTAACCAATCCAACGTTATGTCAATCGGAACACTAGTGAACAATGACACAACGTCAAAACTAACTACAAATTTATTAGTGAAATTTTCGTTATTAATTTTTTCAATGAAATCTTGGGAATTTTTTATATGCGAGATAGAAATATTACTAATTAAACATTATATATATTTAGTGAGAATGGTATACCGAACATTAAATGGTGGTGGTATGTTGATGATGTATTTGCCATCCTTCCAAATAATGTGGACCCACAATTGTTACTTAATAATATTAATAATAAGCTACCGTCCATTAAATTTACACTGGAGAGGTCTGTTAATGGTAGATTGCCTTTTCTGGATATGATGATAGATATTAATGACAACTCTCGCCCTGTTTTCTCAGTATATCGCAAACCAATGTTTTCCAATGCTTATATTCACTGGTACTCCATACACTCTTATAGCACAAAAATAGGTATTATTACAGGTCAATTTCTTAGAGCAATGAAAATATGTAGCCCATGTTATCTGGATAATGAATTGAAATTTATTAAAAACATGTTTAGATCATTGTATTACCCGGAATATGGTATAAACAAAGCTTTTCATAAAACGAAAAAAATTATACTCATTGAGTGGAAACCATTCAAAAAAATGAGATGACGACGATTCGGTTTTTGGTTTATACAAAAATTGTCACGACTTTACCACAAAAGGCTTAAGTACCAAAATTTTCGAACCGACTCCGAACTCCAGCAGTCAAATTCAAAATTTCGAATCTGACTCAGCTTAGTGCTTACAATTTTTGTAAGTTTACAAATAAAACATTTTTTGTTTCAACTATTTTTTTTTTCGCTTGCTTTTGAGAATAAAAAATATACCACTTTTCCCAAATGAATCTAATTCTCCAAATGCTATAAGGTAAAATACCGTAAAGATAGAGGTGTAGCTCTACCTGCGTCCGCATGAATTTTTTTGCGGATAGCGGATAGTATTCATTTATGAATTTATGAGACTAAATGTTCCTCAACTTTCTGTAACGCAAGATGTTCAGACTCGTTGGAATAGTTGGTACATGCTTGAGAGGATTGGAGAAATAAATGAAGCTGTCTCCCTTTATGCTTCGAACAAACACAAAGGTAAAAGGCTTGACAGGTGATGATAATACGATTTTAGGTAACTGTATTACTCTTCTTCAACCGTTTGAAGAGGTAACTAAAACTATTATCTCAGAAAATTCTTGTTTGCCAGAACGAGATTTCCTCTAGTTGCAACGAGAAAGCTGTGCTAAATGCTGCTATTAAAAGTAAGGGACTTTCAAAGGTGGACAGAAACACATGCTGGAGATAGATAATAGATTCAAAAATCTGCAAAACGATTACGCATCTGCAATAGTTAACTTTTTCTGGATCAGATACAAAACCAAAAATTTCTTGAACCACGTGTTTCATAAAGGGTTAAAATTTATTTAGTATTCCTATTGATGAAATCCTGCTAAAGCCAGAAATTTCACCAACCAATAAAAAGGAAAAGATTGCAGAAACACACACATTACTAATCTGTTAGCAAAACCATTTGCAGAATCCATGAGGTTCTTTTGGCTTCTAGCAGCGACGAAGAGTCTTGTTCAGAGGTGTCCAAAGGAACACTCTGTCATTGTGATCGAAGATTATCAAAAGCGAAAATTCTTGGAATCGGATAAAGATCCATTGGTTTATAATTGATCCATTGGCGTGATAATTGTAAAAGTTTTCTACATCTTGCAGAACTCGCCAGGGAATACTTTATCATGTCCTTCAATAAGTGTAGCTGGCGAGCATTTTTTCAGCGATGCAGATCTCCAATTAAGAAAGAAAAGAGAAGCCAAAACACTCCCTTTAGGGCATCGGTTAGTTTTCCATATTGAGAAATTATTAAATTTGTATTATCTATTTCTTTTATTTTAATGTGGTTGGCGGAGGTGATGGCGTGCAAAGATTGGGTATATCTGCAAT
>JABUQX010134040.1:0-27553 GCA_015478945.1 Trachelipus rathkii
AATATATATATAGGTATATATATAAGATATATATATATAGTTATATATATATATATATATATATATATATATATATATATATATATATATATATATATATATATATATATATATATATAATATTATATATATATATATATATATATATATATATATATATATATATATATATATATATATATATATATATATATATATAAATATATAGATATATATATATATATACCGTATATATATATAAATATATATATATATTATCGATGCACCTTTTGGAATATATATTAGGGTGGAGTTGGAGCTACTGCAACAGCAACCCCTACAACGGTTTTTAAGCTTATTTGTTACTAAGCCACCTGGAAGATAGGTTTTATAGGCAACCTTATCTCCCTTCCTATAGGGAGCAAATTTAGAAGAAGGTTCTTGCCAATACTGTTGTAAGCATGGGTTTTGGTAAAAGTATGAGCCCTCTTAGGAAAAAACTTGCTTGGGGTTGCTTTAACCCTCGCGACTACGGGTGGACAAATTATACGTCCACCTACGCATGGTCATATTTTTCCCACACCATATATTTAGCTTTTTTTTTTATTTTTTGCCACTTTTTAGGTACAGATTATGTAATTCAGTCCTTTTGGAGTTGTTCTATGGAGTTTTATTAATTTTTGTTTGTTATTATTATTTTGTAAAAATTTTTGAAAATTGAGTTTTTTTGGCGACCTTGGCAGGATTTTTTTTTTTTTTCACAATCGGCAAAAAATTAAAAAATTCAAAAAAAAAAACTATGCATAGAAATTTGTTTAAATTTGGCTGTTATATTCGTAGATACGTACTAAACCAATTTTTTATATCAATATAGCCCAAAAAATTACCTGAAAATATTTATATCGATTTTACCCTCGCGACTACGGGTGGGTCATTTTTTGCCCACCCCATTTCAACTCTTCGTAATTTTCTTATTTTTGAACCAATTGCTATGAAATTTTGTGTACATATATTTCAACATGTCTCTGAGGAATACCTGGAACGAGAAAAAAATTGAACAGAAAAAAGTTTGAAAATTTTTAAAAACGAAAAAGTATGGGCAAAATTTAACCCACGAGTAGTCGCGAGGGTTAATGGCAGAGTGAAACATATTACTATATGAAATCATGGCTTGAGACAATTTGTCATTCCAGAAAACTGGATTCTCCTGTACTAAAATTCGCAAGGTTTGCAGCAAAGTACAATTGACTCTCTGTCACCCTGTTGCATTGTGGTGTATGGCTCAAAACTACAACATGAGGTATACCAAACTCTCGCAAGACTTCTTCAAATGGCTCACCCATAGATTCGAGTCCTAGATCCACTGAACAAGCAATCAGGGAAATATGGTAGAAAAGGCAAGAGTTTATACTTGAATGCATTCGCCACAGCTATGCTAGTCTTTTTGGTGAGTGGCACCACCAAAATAAATTTTGAAAAGTGGTCAATAGCCACAAGATAATAACCGTGATTACCTCTTGTCCGCGGTAACTGAAGCAAATCCCACTGCCAGGAAATTGAAAGGGTGATTTGATGTAATTTTTAGAAGCAGTGGCTTAATGCAATTCGGATTTGTTTTATTTTGCTGACAGTATGGGCAGGATCTACTCACATCTTCCACAACTTGAACTACTCTCGGATTCCACAATTCTTTGTAGACGAGAGATTAATTATTCTTCCCAAATGACCATATTCATAATGAATCTGGCAGACTATAGAAATCAAATATGAAAAAAGGAATAATATATTTCTTGCGATTATCTGTATTGATATACAAGATGTCATCTTCTAGGGATAGCTTATCCCCCACTGCTTTAAATAAGCGTAAAGTTTTATCCCACTGGGAAACTAGGGTTTTATTTCTAAGCACCCTGAAAAGTTTTTTCAAGGTGAGATCTTGATTCTGCTCTCTCATTTTAACTCCATTGTCTATGGTAGAGTTAGACAGAAGATTATGATCTCTTCAGGTGAAATATAAATACTTCTAACCTTCACCAGATTTATTTGAGGATTACTGCCATCTTGTGGTAATAGGTTATTTCCAACATCATTATTAATTGGATACTGTAAATTATAATGTATTCCAGATACACACCTCAAATAGGAAACATTATACTCATTGCCATAAATTAATAGAGTCAACGTATAAAGTTGTGCAAAGGCCTGAATCACTTCGGAAATAGGCATTTGCATAAAGTGTTTTAAAAGTCCTATTTTTTTCAGAATATTCCTACCCTGTAGATTATATGAGCTAGGGTCCTTTAAGAGTTCATTAACAACTACTACTCGGATGTCCATGTGAGCATCCTTACTCCCCTCCAGGCACAGTGTGAAACACCTGAAGTGAATCTCCTCTACCTGCATAAAGATGGTTGAGATGACAAACGGCTCACCCGAGAGGTTGTCCAATTAAATTCCGGTGAACATTCCGATTCAACTACAGAAACTGGTGAGCGCGACAATGCATCAGCGAGGATTTTTTTTTTACTCCTGCAAATATGTCGCACTTCATAATTGTATTCATCGAGTTTGTCCAAAGGTCTTTCAACAAAACCATCAGCGGCTGACATATTTTGTAAATATTGAAGCTGCTCATGATCGCTATAGATCACAAACTCTTTCTCATTACAAAGGAATGGTTGCAAGGCTTTCACTGCCCACCTCAAAGCAGCTAATTCTCGCTCCACGGTAGAGTATCTCTATTGCACTTTAGAAAAAGTCATAGAAATGAAGGCCATAGGCCGAGACCTGCCATCCTTCTGCTGTGATATCGCTATGCCAGCATTGATGTGGACTAATAAGGGCGGCGAACGCAACCCATAGTTTGGAAAGTTAGCAATGTTGGACTTACCAAAGCAGACTAAAGCACTTCAAATGGGGTATCCACTGCACCATACTAACTTAATAGCTAACTTAATAGATTCCCAGAGCCTCAGATTATGATGACAATGTTCGAAGTTTAAATAATGTAAATTCAAATAAATTACTTGATTACTTTACTTAAGATAGTCCTGTTATGTCATTTCTATCAATAACCATAACAATAGCAATACCATTTACCTTTTCAAGTTTCACCAATTAGACAATGACATTCATTCAGCAGTGGGAATTGGACAATGTCTGTTACCAAATTATATATTTAATTTGTAAATTTTATACTTATTTTTTAATTTATTTGTCTAATAATACTGAAATGACATTACAAGAAAAAATTTAATTATTGATCATTTTATTTTTTTCTCAAAAATAGAAATTTTAAAACCCAGTGAAACCCATAAAAACCTCACTGGACTGTTTTTTTTCTCAAACCCTGGGTAATGGCCCTTGAAATAGACAAACGGGTACATGGATGGGTCAATCGGTGGTCAACTCAATGTGGTGGTGTGCATTCTTGGCCAACCCAACATCATCATCAGTACTGAGGACAAGAATAATTTTGCAACAAAATAAAAAGTTGCTACTTTTGTTTATCATTGACCGGAACATTAGAAAATTCAAATTCCTTGATTATCTTATCCCGAGTCCAATACTCTTGAATTTCTGATTCGTTGGAGTCATTCTCAACAGCTTCCAGATTATGAATGTTCACGTCAGTGTAATCAGAGACCGGCAACACTTTACTGACCAAGTAACCCTTTGGCACAAACCTTGCATGTTCACTCTAATTACACACAGCTCCCACCGGCGGGCTATTCCGAGAGATTATCCCAGGAAGTACCTCCAAATTACCGTCATGCACTCCCTCCAGAAGAAAGGTGTCCTGAACGCACGGATAGCCATTGAGATTTGTTGAAATAAATCTGCATTGAAAGGTGGCCAGTTTGGCATTTTCCCCGAGTGCAAACCACCCCGCCAACGTTTTTCATGGAATCTTGAACTATCACTTTGAATCGATCTCCTTCATGTTTAAGCAGCTGATATGTTGACATATCAGGGAGAGAATTATTAGCTCGAAGCAAAGGAACTACCAATACCAGAGCAGCTCGCAAGCATTCCGAAAGAACCACATAAAATTTGTCAAAACTGGCTACAAAACTGTAATGCAAATTTTACCATTTGCGACACTCGAACAGCATTATGACCAACGCCACTAATCGTTTGTATTGGGGATGAAGAACATCGCTCAGTGTTGGAAAGTAGATCCACTACTGATGAATTAATGAGGCTGACACAGGCCCCATTGTCTACAAGACATGTCCTCTCATCCTATGAGGAGTACATCAGCATAAAGGGGTTGACTATCCATTCGATTAAAATGGACCCGCACATCATCATCAGGTAACTGATGGTTTCATTATCATTATATGAATCATTTGATTTCTCCTGAATCTCCACGGCCTGACCCTTAGTCACAGAGTCCCTTAGTTGAAATGAGAATCATTGCACGCACCTGGTTCATAAACACCGTCACAAGGTCTTGTTTTTGCCTTAGCCCCCTGATTTTTTGTTTGGGGTTTAAGCGAAGATCGGACAGTTCATACCAAAGTGGTCTCCAGAAAGAACAATATGGGCACATTTGGGTATCAGTTCGAGAAGGGGATTGATAATTTTCTTTTCTCTGCTGCAACTTTTTACATTCATCCCCTGTCATGTCCCTTTGTTCGAAAAAAAGCAGATGTTCTGGTAGATGAAACTCCTCAATGATATGATTTGTTTTGCCGTAATAATGACACAGCTTAGCCCATCTTCTGGCATTTTGAGGACTTTCTTGGGTCCTTCTGGTATTTTGCGGACTTCCTTGGATCCTTCTGGTATTACCAGATTCCCTCCGCCTATTTCTTGGAGGCTTATTATTTTCTTGTTGTGCCGTCCTCTGTGCTCTAGGCCAGTGGTCTCCAAAGTGGGGTACGCGGTACCCAAAGTGATACTTGGGGGTACGCCAAAGAAGTAGGTTCACGATCACTTACGAGTTTATAACCGTGTATCACGCGAGTGTGAGGATCTCTCAATGTTCGCCGTCTTTTATTATATATTATATATATATTATATTATATTATGCCTATAGGGAGTACAACTGATAATTATTTTCGTCTTAAGGGTACGCGATCGAAAAAGTTTGGAGGCTGCTGCTCTTGCCGATGGTGTCTGCCTAGGAACATAACGCTTTACAGCTTCGCTCTACGTGTTTTTTCTAGGTTTGGTGTTCTTTGGGGTAACCTGAGATATGGTAATAACCTCAGGTTCCACATTATCCTTATCTTGTTCAATCCCCAGTTCATTATAGTGCTCATTGGCCAGGCGTACTATTTGGTCAAAATCCAACCGTTATCCAGTTAGCCCCTCGTGATTCAAAATGTAATCACGCATTCTTTGTTCCACATCTGGTGGCATATTATACGGGAAGGCACGACGAAGGTTATCGTGTAACCGCATATTCACTCCGGGATACGCTCGGTTAGCCAATTGCTCGAGTTGTAGGGCAAACATATTAATGCTTTCCCCAGCCTTTCTCTTAGCCAACATGAGCTCCTGTGATGCTTTTTATTTTTTTCATTTTATGATCATGATTCCACCATGTAATAAGGGCACTATTCACAGCAGAATGTGTCCCCATCTCGAGTAATCTGCAGATACAAGTCATAATAAGACCCGCCCAGATAATTACCCAAAGCTATCAACCAGTCATTAGATTGGTCTGGTTAGGTGAACTCACAATAGCGTTCAATGCGGCCGGCAGTAGGCAACAAATAATTGTAGTGGACTTTGCCTAACAGTACATCTACAGATTTACTAGATTTTGGTGGTTCAGTGATTGAGTTAACCGAATATACAGAAACCCAATTAAAAGATGGAAGTTTAAGGCTATAGTCTGAACCGACTATTCCTAAGTCTTCTAACCGATGGAGTAACTCTCTGTGGGTTAAGTCAGGAAGGTTATTTTTCCGTAACAAAGATGCTCCAAGAACCAATAGTTCTGGCATAAATTCAGAAGGAACTACAAAGAAAAGAGCAGGTTGAGTGGAAAAACCATTCTCGAAGATAATGGGAGACTCTAGACAAGACTCAACAGGTATTATATGGTCTTTTTGTACTCCACTGATAGCCTTAACGCCAAAATCTGTAGAAGATTGAATATCTACATGTTCAGTTAATGAGATCAGAGTATAACTGATCAGATTGATCTTGGATCTACTTTCGATCATGCAACCATAATGCACCGCACTCTTAGGACTGAAGATTGCACAAACGACGAGTGGATTTGGTTCTATTTTATTCCGACATTTGATAGAGATAGTTGTTGAATCAGTGTCTCCTGAGGACAGACTGATGATATCTGATTTCCCTAGTTCTGCAACCAAGACAGTGGTATATTCTGATTCTGCGAAAATGTTGTTCATCTTCTTGGTGACTACAGAAGCTGATGATGTGTTGCTATCATTCTGATGAATCATTAGCTATCATCACCATATTTGCACTCACCACAACCTGATTCTCGGTTGTGGGAGTATTCAACGGAGGAGCCGATACATTTTTCTCTTGAGTCATGTACAGAAGCCTAAAAATTTACGTGGGACATTTGTTCATGAGTGTTCTGTGTCCGCTTTGTGATTAGGAGTCTGTGCAGTAATTTTATTTATTGCACCAGAAGCCTGTCTGTTTTGGGAACAGGATTGTATTTTCAGACTTCTGATTGAAATTTATTTTTCGCGGTGGTGTCTCGTAATTGCTATTAATACCGCGTGTGGCCCTTTGCAAAATGGGCAAACCACTCAGCGACTAATAGGGGAGTGTGTGGACTGGATCTCATAGACCTACATTCAGCTATTATGTGACATCTCTTTCTGCAATAGCTACAAATACCGAGGTCATAACATGCCCAACATTTTCACAATAAAAATCACACCGCAACTGCCCCCTGTCATTCGGGCTTTGGTAGGATGTGTTAGGGGTTCTATTCCTATGTGTCGGAGAGTTGGTAGTGTAGCGTCGGTTATTTGTGTTCTGTTGTGAGTCTGTAAATCCGACTATTGTTCCTGGATGTGTTGGGTGACCTAATACTCTGTGTAGCTACATGCCTAGTGCTTTGATTATAAAATCTATTCTGGGAACGACTATTACTATTGGTACCCTTTAGTACATCAGACAAACTAGGTGTTACTGTATCTATTCTGATAGTTGTGTCAAGGTTTGCTTTTAGTTGATTTGATTTTTCAGCAGCATAATTATTCTTGGAAACAATTATTGGAAAATTCAGGAACGTTGACATTTGTAGGAACTTTGCTATTATTAAAATCCCTGTCGTGAGAGTCTGCAAGATGTACAATTTTATCCCCATGGAATTCTGTTCTGTGTATCCAGCTCCTTCTGGATAAGAAACCATTTTACTTTTTTCTCCATGTAAGGATGGAGACTTAGGAGGAACGCAGTGCGCAAAGAGTCTTGTCCTCGTCTATCTATACCACGGCATGCTCGTCTTGCTAGCTCTTCTAGTCTGAGAGCGAACATTCTGACACCACCTTGTGTTCTATGAGCTGAGTGATAGGCCTGCAGCCTATACTCGTTCTTCCGTTTTTCCTCCTGCTGATACCAACAGATCAAAGTGTCTGCAACGGATGCATAATTTCGATCATCCTTCGTTATGAGGTTATACAATTGGAGGAACGATCCTTCCAATTGTTTACCCAGCAAGCGTAACCACTGCTGAGGAGCATTGGGGTGTTTAAGGGAATATGCCTCAAAATTGGCAGAAGTAACGAACAAGATCCTGGTCTGTCTCGTACTTGAACTTACCAGGATCTACAACTTTTAACTTCTGGGAATTATTAGCCAATTCTGTCAACAAGATGATGGCCTGCGTTAATGGCTTAATATGTTGATCCATGGCTTTATTTTGAGAATTGACAAAGAATTGCTGTGCGAAACTGGGATTATTTTCTAAGTTAAGGGGATTAATATAAAGGATTGTGAAAGGCTCAATTCCTTTGACTGAATATATTGGTTGATTATAAATATTATTGGGGAATGGCGGCGAAAGCCCTAAGTTCTGATAAGGAGTAGTCGGAGACGTCAAATATGTCATATAAGTGGTCGGCGTAATGTAAGGTTGTGTAACATTGTTATCTCTCTTAGTGGGTGGTGGCAATCTGTATACCGGAGCTGCGGTATATGCATTGTAAACGTTCTCCGAAATGGGAGAATCAGCTGGTGACCCTAAATCATTGGCCAAAACACCTGCATCCGCAAGGTTTTGTTGCTCCCCGGAAGGGTTTGTCATATGTGGCACAGTACTTTGAGGGCACTTTATCACATTATTCTGAGAAACATGCATTTGAGGTTGCGTAGCTCTCAATCCAACTAAATCCTGGGTCAAAGATTGTACATTTTTCTGTACCTGACCCTACAGGCATAGAAACATTGCACTGGATGATGCCTGGACACTGTGCAACATCAATTTCATGTCCGACTACCTAGTTCCATCGCTATATATCTGCTACCATACCAGGAAAAGCTATTAAAGTATTTCGCGTAGTTTGATTGCCTTGTTGATTCATTTATATATATATAACTTATATATATAATATAATAATATTAGTATATATTATATAAAATGATTATATATTATATAATATATACTGAAAATTTATTATATATATAGTATATAGTATATCTATATATTATTATAATTATTCTTGAACAAAAGAGAGAAAGAAAATGAAATGGAAATTAGAAGAGTGTAAAGCTTCCTCTTTGGATGGCCTGTGGAACGGGTGGTTAAGCTCTCAGTATGGACGTGGTTTTCTTTACCAAGATCACCCCCACTCTACTTTCTTGGAAGAATATTGGGTGAGCACGTAGGGCACCTTCAAGGATATTGGACACCATAGGAAAAAAATACGTAGGTTAGGAGCAAAGGAAATAGAGATGTAATGGAATTTGGCGAGAAAGTATGAAGAATGTAATAAATAATGAAAATTGATAATAATAAATAATAATAATAATAATAATATAATTAAATAATATAAGAATTAATAATAGAAGTAATAATAATAATCAAAATGACAATAATAAAAATGTAGTTACCTTTGCACTTTTTAAAAAGGATTGATAAAACATATAGGGATGTTAGGATTTGATGGATAAACATAGGGTTATTGTGATTCTTTATTTTAAGTTCTTAGAAATATTAAATTTGATTATAAAAATTTTTTATACACACTTCATTTATCCCACATTTTCACCAATTAATTCATATTGACACTAACTCTTTTTCCTCTCTAGCATTATA
Source organism: Trachelipus rathkii (assembly GCA_015478945.1). Taxonomy (NCBI): domain Eukaryota; kingdom Metazoa; phylum Arthropoda; class Malacostraca; order Isopoda; family Trachelipodidae; genus Trachelipus; species Trachelipus rathkii. The sequence continues at coordinate 9,245 of JABUQX010134040.1, forward strand.
CAAATAATATAACATATAATTATTATACTAATTTCACATTCTCAGGTTTCTAGATTTTTAGAATATAATTATAATGGAGTACATGTGATGGGATAGGGTATTGGTAAATATGGGTTAACTTGGTTGAGTAACTTTGGAAGTCTAAAGAATGTCAATGGAAGAGAAGTGACTATAGGGATGGTATAATACATAAAAAAAATAGTCTTAGTACTACTGGGACTACTAGGTTTCCCAGCCCTGTTAGGATTGTAGACTGCTCAGAAATTTGACTGGCCTGTCTTTGTATGAGATATGGTCCCTAATGGGTTGATTGGCTTAAGGTTGACCAAATAGCTCCCTAACCAGGTTGCGAATATATGAGAGATAAGATCCTCTCAACTAAGAGTTTAAATATACAGAATAGAGTTAATAAGCGAAATAGGACGTAATCTAAACTGAAAAAATGAAAAGGGAAAATAAGTCATTATTAACATATCTTTTATAATTTCTTCCAAAGGCAAATATACTTCTTTTAAAATTTTTCAAATCCAATCTTTTAGTTCATACCATTACCTCGATTTTAAATTTTGAATACATATATATAATTATCAGAGCTTTAGCACATTCTATTTCATGTGGTATCATTTTGGAAAAGAATTATTCAGTTTTACCTTATCAACGCTGTATTAATAGTTTTTTTAACATTAGAGACTGAAAAGGGAAAAGAACTTCATGAGATATTTTTATTACATATACCCGCTACCCGTCATAACATGACGAATACTTGAGGGTAGTAGAAGGAAGCTGACGAACCAATGGAGAAATGTATGGAATTGAACAACGATTCAAGAAACGAAGCGAAAAGGAGAAAAACCATATGGAAGATTGGCCAATCAAAGTCAAGCAATGATGACATATCCTAGTATGTAAAGAAAGCGTACAGACTTGTAGCAAGTTTATTTGCGTTGGTAATTGTGTATGTCTCTGCTTTTATTCACCCCTTCACAATATATATTCGAGATGTATGTATATTTACGTTTTTTTTGATTTTATATTTTAATAAACATACTTTTAGATTAATGTTCTTCAGTCTTTTTTATTGGGTCATACTCTTGGAGATGCTTATGCTGTACCGCAGGGGATGTCTGGTTTCACCAGGCCTGGAGGTTTGTTGTCGGGTTCGAGAAGCTATGTAAGAAGCTTGTGTACCCTGTGGCCCATTGTACCACTTTTGATCGTTTGGAAGTAGTTGGAGTTTGCTCGGTTAGGTCAAACCCCGCAAAATCTGGAAGTGTATTGGAGTCAATATCAGAAAGTCTGGGTGTGAGTCGTAATTTTGGTGTTTCCCCTTGACTAATGGGTGCTAAAACGTTTTCGAAATCCTGCTGATTTGGTGATTGTAGTCTTGGAGATCTGGATAGATGTGGTAGAGACTTTGAATGTACTTCCAGTGAGATCCTTTTAATATTTACGTCTTTTTGGAGTTCAAGTGTTTGATCGCGCGTGATGATGATCTTTAGAGGAATATATGAGACTTAAGGTTTTCTACTAAACTAGGTGAAGAATAATGGAGAGAGTGCTGTAGCAAGATTGGTGAGAAGTAGGGAAGGAAGGATTATCACTTTCCATGAGATTGTATCTTTTAATGCAAAAGAAGGTAAGAAGTTTAATGAAGATTAGGACCTATGGATTTAGGAAAGTAGTATACCATCACTAAGATAATTAGTATTTATAGACTTAAGCTCTGTGTAGAAATGAAATACTCTCTGAGGTTAGAAGAAATAAGAGAATCTCTACTGAAGCAGTAGCTGAAGAAGAAGACTCCCGAATTCTTATGTGACCCTTGTAGTCTATGGTTATAGGTATTCTTTGTTTAATTAGTTGGTGGGTGATAGAGATAGTCTCGCTTCTGTTCCGCTAAGCCCACAAAGTACGTTCATCGCCATCATCATGCAGTAATATTTACTGACTCAGGGAGTTGATTAGAGACTTAAGGGGGTGGTGACTTGTTCGTGGAGACCGCCTCAATTGAAAATTTCCAGATTGGTGATTCTTGTTGAGTAAATCATTGGAATAATGGAATTAACTTTCTAGATTATGATGGAGGTGAGATCCATTTACTTTAGAATATGTTTCTATGGTGAACTCGATATAGCCTTTTTGTCTCAGGTACTTCGACTACATAGGTCACCTCATTGGGATTAACTTTAACAACCTTTAATGGACCTTGATACCGGTCTTTAAACTTGTTTAGTGTTAGATCTCCAGGTAGCTGTATTTTTAGGGCCACCAGTTGATTTAATTCAAAAGATTGGAATTTCTGATGACCTTCATCCCACAATTTATCGAACCGGGTCCAAGGAAGCTTTGGACGAGAGTCATGAGCCTCTTGGTATAGAATTTCCGCTGGCGTCTTCCTGGTTTCGGAATGAGGTAAGTGATTGTAGTGTGAGGATAGCACCGGGTAATTGTAAAAATTCCCAGTTCTTGTAGGCTGAATTTAAACAGAAAGTGAAGGTACTTCCGAAGAAGGGTTCCTATTGGACTCTTTCGGTATGCATTGATTGAATGGATTGTAAGTGCGTGGTGTGCAAACGCCTCGTTTAATATTCAGCCTGTATCTGCAAGAAACCTCAAAGCTCTATGTGTACACGGAATCTCTCTGGCATTATCAGCCAGAGAATCCTCCGCGAATGGAATCAAAGGAACGCATACGCGGTAAGATGTTTCTTGAAGCAGCCCGTTACCAAAGTGAGATATCGGCTTAGTTTTTATCGGTGGACCGCTGCCTACCATGAGCTATATGGTTCCAAATAACCACTAGAGAAGCAATAGTTGTTTCTCATAGGAGTTTTAGTGCAACATGGTAATTAATCTACAGCTGTCAGTTCAAATGGTGTTATTTTGTGTGATTTTTTAACGTGTGGGTTGGTGCATGGTATAATATATTTGATGCTTTGGCTAGTTGACACTTATGGCATGACATTGAGATATCACGACAAATGTCTCGGCAGCTTTGGATGGCCGATATGAAATCGCTCCAGTAATGCATACATACTTCCTCTGACCCACAAGGACGAATGTCATGATGGTTTGAGTATTATTGCAATAGCCAAGACTGGGCGAAAGAATAAAGAAACACACGTTTGTGAGAGTCATTGGCTCTCTTGGTGAATGAATTGCCCGGATCATCCACGCAAATGGGGGGGGGGGGGGGGGGGGGCGGGGGGGGGGGGGCGGGGGGAGGGGGGGGGGGGCGTGGGGGGGAGGGGGGGTTTTTTGCATATCGAAACAACTTCAAGGGACCTCGTATAGGGCTGAATTTTCGAAGCAAGGAGTCCTTTAGCCGCCTCAGCAGCTAGGGTCATTGCTGGTTGACAGTTCCGTGTGATGGTGGTGTCATATAGGATTCAACAGAGTCTTGGGGATGAAATAAGGAGTGAGAAGTTTATGAAGAAATCATGTTGACGAATGGAGCCTGCTTCTCTCACCTGGACCCACCGATTTTATTAGGGTTTTGCATCAGATAGAGACAGGTCCTGGAGGACTCTCTGGAACATCATCTACCACTAGGAAATAAAGATCAATTGGAGCTGGTGGAAGTTTTATGAGCTAGAGACCTATTGAACATAGTAAGTAGCAGAAATGTTTGGCTATTTATGTTTTTCGTTGGTATTTATAATGTTGGTAGATGGATACGCACTAAGCAACCAAACAGCACACTTCGCTCGAGTATCCAGGATCCCAAATGTCACCAGGGAGTGATCACTACCGAGAAATATACTAAGAGACTCGAAAGATTGATGTAAATTAGTGAAATGCCTGTATGCCTATGTGTGAAAGGTAGTTTGTCCTGCATATTGTTAGGTAGAGTTGTAATTGGTTTCAGGGGTGTGTGTATGCCTTTCTCTACCAGTTTGGTAATATTTATGCTGTTCTCTATTATCTATTATTTGTCACCAATCATCGGTGCCGTAAGGAGATAATTGGCATCCAGAAGTCCGCCGCATAAAGGGAAATGGGAAAAGCATGGGAATAAGGGAGGTCTCCGAGCTGGAGTTTATTTCTAGAACCTTGGAATTTCATTAGGTTGTTGACAATGGGTAGAGTCCTAGTTTGTTATTTTTCATAGGGTGTCCGTGAAAAGTAATGTCTGCGCTATGTTAATCCTTGCAGGTAACATATTTGTAAACTGGTAAGATCAATAATCAGTTTTATCTTCAACTCATATGTTCTCTGGCCATATTCTCGTTGATTCACTAAAAAGGCAGTGTTTTGGACAGTTATGCAAGGGGTTGTTAATGGTCAGTAAAGATGACACCCTGGATCCATAAGGGAATGGTCTTCAGGGGACCGTACCGCCCAGGCGAATGGCAACCGCCGAGCCTCTGGTTGAGTGGTAGAGAAATATCCTTCGTTGAGCCCTTGAAGAGAAGATGAGAGAGATTAGGACCTATAGGGTTTTTCTGCTCATAGTTTTGAATTGTTGACTTAGACAAGCACCAGCCCCAATACCAGAAGCATCAGTGTATAGAAATAATGGATTGGCATTGGAGATTCGGTGGGATACAGATAATAATGGAGTGAAAGTAAGGAGATCTTTTGAGTTATTCAAAAAGCCTGTTGAGCAGTATGATCAGTGACCAGGGGATTTTCTGGAAGTAGTTCTTTTTTAACAAGGTCAACAGAGGCTTAGGCTATTGTCGGAAGCAGTGTGGAATGTGTCCTTTCGTAAAAAATTACCAACCACATGAATTGATGCTGACGCTTGACAGACTGATTTAGGCCAACAGGGAACATCTTTGGACCCCCTCCTAGTTCTTTTCAACAGAGGTTTCCATACTCCTCATGGTGAGATTGATGTGCCCTAGAAATTTTTACTTTCTCCTTGTGTATATAATTAGTTTCTGAGGGTTGGTTAATTGAGCAAGGCAAGTCACACAAATTGAGCAAGCTGCCAATGCGAACCTCTTCATAGGATAGATAAGTGCTTTTCAAGAGGTGTCACTATTATTAAGAGCGTCATCTAGAAAACCATAAACACACTCTTGGCATGGAACTATGACACACAGGCCAGCCTCATTGCCTCTGAAGAGGTAGCTGGACCGTTTCTTTTGACTCCGAATGGCAAGTTCGTGCGAATTCCCAGTGTGGCTAAAGGGGTGGAAAATGCTGTCTTTTCGATAATTAATCCTCTTTCCATTTCATTCCCTGTAGTAACCTTTGATAAGATGTCGTAATACATAGCGCAATGAGGGTTTGCCTTGGTAAACTAAATCTTCAATAGTCAGGTCGATTAAATTGAGGGCATAAGGAAAGGAAAACGACTAATTTTCAATTCGATTTAGTTTATCACGATAGATGCTAATCAGACGCATTGCTCCGTCGAGGGTTTATCAGGACGGGCACAACTGGGGGCCCGAATATTGTGAGAAGTGGGGATCGGCGTATGATCCCATCAGCTTCAAGTTGCTGGCAGATACCTCTTCAACTTCATAGAGGATGGGACCTTGAAGACGTCTGACTGGAACACAAACTGGTTCATCTACAAGGAGTTCGATGGAATGCTTGAGAATGCTGGTGCATCCGACATCAGTATCCCCCAAACTCAGAGAGCAGTTGGGTACTTCAGTAAGAGTTGTAGAAGTTGTTCTTTCTGTTGTCAGACAAATCGAGTTGGTCCAGTTTAAAGGCTTAGTATGAGAATCTGGGGGTCGCATTCAGCAGTGAGTGGTTTTGAGGGTTGTTGAAGTCAGTTTTCAATATATTAATTTAGGGAGTTGGAAGAGTAATAGGAAATAATTGGATTTTTTTAGTGAGTAAGAAACCGTACTCGGTAAATATTCTGCGTTTAAAATTCTGATGGATCGTGTTTGTATAAATTCTTATTGTTTCTGCATTTTCATTATCGATAGTAAAGTAATAGGAGATTACAGAAAATGGGGGGGGTGCAGGGGGTAGGGGGGGGGGATGGTCCATGTAATGAATCGCTTATGTTCATGGGGAGTTAAATAAAGAAGGTGGAATCCATCCAAGTATTGACTAAGGTCATAATGGATAGGAATGATGGTACAAGTATTTGGAGGGAGTGTGATATCATTAGCTAATGTAGCAAGGCCATTTCTTCCTTCTACTACAATGTTCTCATATCTTCAGCGATTATGGTGAATGAGTATTTTTACATGGCGAATCAAGCTAGTTCCTTTAGATAAATCGGTAGAAGTAGTTTTCTTGTTAAGGAGATCCTACCCAATAATTACATCATATGTGTGTTGACCATTGTTCTTACACTATAGAAAGGGATCGGTTTGAGTAGAATGTTAGTGGATTATGATAAAGATGGAGCTTCAGAGATGTTTAACTGCGCCCATTACAGTGAAAAAGTTTGTTTTAACCATTCCTTCTATTTCACCGGTGTATAGGGTACTGTGCAAGGAGATATTTGGTGGAATCTAATGAGCATACGTTATTATGTAGTGGAATAAGGCTGACGAAGCTCCGTATCAACCCAATGCAGCTTAAAAGGTGTTGTTTTGATGGGATAATACATCTTTCTTGATAAGTACCAGCAATAGAGTATCTTCTGGTGGTGTCTGGAGAGTGTAACTTGAATTATGGTCCTCATCAGGAACTACAGGTTATTTGGAATGGAATCAGAAATATTTCAGTGGTTCTAGAAGAATCAGATGATTTTAATTAAGAGTTATATTTAATTTTGTTATTTCTAAGTTGAGTAGTTATGGGACCGGAAAAAATTTCAAAGGTTTTCATCGCCAGGAGTTCTGGACATGAGCCAATCGTTGGATTAACGTTCACGAGACCTTCTTTGTCTTAAAACGTTTCATCATATTCATGAAATCTGACAATGTGACTTTTCAGTCGTTGAACGTATTTTTTGGAAGTGTCGTTTTGGTAGAAGTGGAAGATAAGCTGCTGGAGAAACTTACGGTGGCTCCGTGGTGTAGGTCATATCACGTGAACACAGAGGCCTCTCTCAGTTTCCGGAATTTGAAGTGTCAGACTGGAATGTTCGTTGTGGGCAATTCATTCCCAAAGATTTGGATCATTGCAAAGAGGGCAGTTCATGGAATCGTCGTGAGTTTTGTTGTTGGTTTCGTCGGTTGGGACAGTCCTCGACCACATGGCCATCCTCTTACCAATGAATTACATTTATTCTTTAAGAGAGGTACATTCGTCATAAAACCGTGACAGCCTCTTTTAATGCCAAAAAATATCGGCAATAAGGTCTATAGCTCGACACCACTCTAAGATCATAGGAACGTAAGTAGTTTTTTGGTCAGTAGTTACATTTGGTTGGGGATCTAGGCCTTGCTGGTTGTGTGTGGTGATCTATTGGCTGTAGATCGTGGATTCCTGTTGTTAGAAGGCCCTTGTGAGTATGCTGGTCTATATGGTGGATGTGCTTGTAATTGTTGAGGGATAGAAGAATTATAGTGAAAAAAATTAGGTTGAGGTTGGTGAGCGATTTGAGAATATGACCACGGATTACTAGGTTGTGGAATTATAGGGTTGGGTATTGCATAGGAAGGCCTTCTTTGATTTAATAAAATTCTTGAGTTGGAATATGAGAGGGTGGCTGCTGGTTGGTGGATAAGTTGATAGTAATGGATCTATGAGTTCTAGGTTGTGAAGCTAGTGGTTGGAATAAGGAGTACGGTTGGGTAAGATGACAGGCATGGTGTTCATCTAAAAATGATAGGACTGGCGTAATTTTTGTGTCTAATAGTCTTATTAAAGATCATCCCATGCAAGGAGTTTCTCCGCCGCAGGGGATGTAGCTCACATTATAAATCATGATATTTGGGAACAACAGTTTTTATCATAGGTGGAAGGTAAAGACTATTTAAATTAATTATTATCCCTAACCCAGTTTTAGTGATCTTACTCAAATCGGAATTGAGGGAAAGCACTTCTTCAGCTAGAATCTTGTAAGCGAATAAGCCAAATAGGAATTTGCTCTCATTGGAGAGATAAATTGAAGCTATAACAATAGAAGTTGGTTTAATGTCATTTTTGATTTGCTTATGCCAAATAGACTGGTGAATTCAGATAAGTCATGTTTTACTGTGCATAATGTGCACTGCCTCCTCATTTAAGAAATGTCTAAACTTTGTTCTTTTGTTTCACCCGCCAAATGCGACGCGAGGTATGTATCTCCATCCATCTACATCAGGAGGTGGGGTAGGATAAATTTTTGCGAAATACCTCACAATCTTCTTGAGAATATGGTGGGAAAAGGTTCTCTCCATTCCGGGTCAGGTTATTACTTAATCCTATAGAATCATCTTTTTGGGTTCTCTGATTGTTCTTGGTTATTTGACTTTGTTATCACTTTGCAAAACCCCCCCCCCCCATCAAACCCACATCATTTGTTGGTTTTGGAGGATCAATTCTTTTACTGTCTGTTGATCTATATGTGGTTCTGCAGATGGATAATGGGGATGTGGTTGATGATTTGGAAAAGATTTAATAGATGGACCAGGAATACCTGATGGCAATAGTAAACTGAAATGGTGCTGAACCTGAAGTAACTTGGGTGAATAGTAAACTGAGGTATGGGATGGACCCGAAGTACAGATGAAGTATTGTTTGTAGATAGATTATTGTGGGAAAAATAATTTTTGTAGCCAAGTGTGGTAGCTGCTATTAGGAAGTGGTATGGAGTTATGGGAAAGGTCAGCGAAGGTGGTGAATTGGCTGCGGCTGTTGTTTGAGAAGTTAGTAATGTATCGACGGTTTCAACGTACGGCAAGTCGAACCTAGGTCACGGAAGATGTAAGTATTCGTTAAAACTGAGCCTGTTGAATGTGCGTGTAATAAGCTAGCAACACATCAAACCACCTCGCTTGTGTTTGTTTGACCAATCATTAGTTGTGATTTTTAATGTTTAAGTGTTGGTATGCTTGTTCACTTTCTCCTGTGTGCGCAACTTCCTCATCTGTAAATTTTTATGTTCCATATTGATGTTGATAATATTTAGATATTATGAGAACATATGTTGATGTATTGGGTATACAATATTTCTGTATATTAAGAGATTAGAGAAAGGATTGTATAAATATTGTAAGTATGGTTATTATCTTGTGTAGTATATTAGAAATTAGCAGTTTGAAAATAGGACAGTTTAGAGAATACGAGTAGAAGAAAAAGGTAGCGTATATCGAGACGTAGAAAGTAGTATAGAACTAACGCTCTTGGCTATCACTCTCCTCCCCACTCCCACTACCTCCCGCCCTCCACCCAAATAATAATTTAAATACAAAAGGGAAAAGAAAGAAATTACAGAGCAAGATGAAAGAATTTACGAAGGCTCTTGGAATGGCTGTGGAAGGGTGAGTTAAGCCTCCAGAGGACTGAGTGGTTTCTTTAGCGCAGAGAAAACCCCACCTCTACTTTGCTTGGAGATGAGTGTTTGTGAAGCACGTAGGTGACACATCAGGATAATAATTGACACCATTGGAAAAAAAATAACTCGTAGGATTAGGAGCAGAATGGTTAGTAAAATGGTAATATGGCAAAAAGTATGATGTAAATATAATAAAATATATGATTTAAATTAATAATAATAATATAATGAATATAATAATAATAATAATAATAATAATAATAATAATAGTAAGTAATAATAAAAAACAAAGACAATAATAAAAAAATGTTAGTTGTCCGGTTTGCACTTTTTAAAAGGGTTGATAAACATGTAGGGATGTTAGGATTTGATGGATAAACATAGGGTTAGTTGTGATTCGTGCTTATTTTGTAAGTCTTAGAAATATTAACATTTATTAATAAAGATATTTTTTATTACACACTTCAATTTCTCATTTTTCTACAATCAGTATCAATTTGACAGGGCACTACCTTTTATCCTCTTCTAGCCATATATAATATCTATATATATATATATAATTAATGTAGTATATATATGATTTACTGGTTATTATATATAATATAATTATATAATATATATATGATATTATATATATATATAATTTTATTTATTATAATGGTATATAGAAAATATATATATTATTAATATATATCCACAAATTCTCAAGAGTTTCTAGATTTTTTTAAGAATGTTTAATGGGAAAGTACATGTGAGTGATAAGGGTTGGTAAATTCGGGGTAACTGGTTATGGTACTTTAGGAGATAAGAGGAATGTCATGGAAAGAGGTGACTATAGGTGAGTATAATACAAATAAAAAGTACAGTAAGCTGTGGATACAGGGTTCCTCGCTGGAGGGTCACTTGGTAGCTCTCCAGTAAATTCCTCAACTTCCTCCACTGCTACAACTCCCTATGGTTGATTGGCTTGGTTACCAAATTAGCTTCCTAACCAGGTTGCCTGAAATAGGAAGAAAGTCTCTCACAAGACTAAAGTTTAAATATACAGGGATGGTAAACACCGCAAATAGGGACGTAATCTAATGTATAAAATGGTAAAGGGAAAATAAGTCATTAATTAAGGACTTGCTTTTCTCTTCTTCCAAAGGCAAATATAGTTCTTTAAAAAGGTTTCAAAACTCCAAAAATGTGTTCCTAAAAAATGTTTTAAATTGAATATAGGATGTAATATCAGACTTTAGCATCTTATTTCATGTGTATCATTTTGAAAAAGATTTTTCAGCTGCGCTGTATCAAGCTGTATTTGTTTTTATAACATTTAGTAAGACTGAAAAGGGAGAAAGAGACTATACATGAGTGAATTACATTTACAATAGTATAATAATAGATATACTATAGACTATATAATATCATATCATAGTATATTAGTATTATATTAGAAATATATATAGGAATGTTTAGTATATATTGAAGTATATAGTAAATAGTATTTTATATAGTATGTTGAGGTATAGGTAGTATAGTATTATTTTTTTATATATATTACCTTCTGGATGTGCGTGATTTTATCAAAACACTTTCATATTGTCACTATTTTCCATTAAAGCTTCTTTCAGAATGGGATGGAAAACCACGTGTTTGCCTGATGACAGAGAGAGGTCACTGTGATAAAGAAAATCCAGTGGAATAAGGGTTACTGCAGAATCCGTAATATGCTGAGTACTCTGAACGAGAAGACATTGTCAACAGCCAAGTATTTTCGCGGAAATGAAACGTTCGACAATGGCGACAGATACTAAAGCTGCTGTGAATTATTACGAAGATGCTAAAAGAATGCACAGTATCCGAACAGAACAGGAACGTCTGGTGCCTGTTCGGGAGCCAAAAATTTACTTATTATGTAAGGGAGAGTATGGGAGTGAAGGGCATATGTGCAAAAGAAAAACCCTGGGAGTAAGAAAGTGGAGGGTTTTTGGCAGCCCACGAAAACAAGAAAAGGAAAATAAAAGATAGTCCCATAATCTAAGTTAACCCCAAGTAAAAAATAAAAAGAAATTAAACAAAGATGAAAGAAACTGGTGAGGTTTTACTCACAAGGTTTCTTGCAGCTGTAACGAAGACTATATCTGCGACGGAGAACCTTGATAATTAAACATTCGGCTTTCTTCTACTGAAAGATAATGTTGGACCAGCCCTTCCGGTCGAATCCAAGTCTAATTGGAATGACAATTCATATTATGGGCCGAATCAATGGAATCTTTATTTAGAATGAATTGGAAACCAGAAGCAAGGGGATAAATTAAAAAGGAGTAGACTATTAGATTTATTCTAAGAATGTGAAATATTTACAAAAGGGAAACTGAGTTATCTCATGAATAGAATCGACCTGCATTTGGCGTAAACTCTATGACTATTGATAGTTGGAACAAACAAGAAACTTTTAGCAAGGAAAGCTGAATCAGGAAAACTTATCGCAAGAGAAGCATGGTTCGATTGAAAACTCGTTGTTAAGCGCGCGGCAGGAAACATGCCAAGCAAGGTGAGTTATATATTGTTGTGAAGTGAAGCAGATGCAAAAACACTCAACTTATTATTAGTGAAACCACAATCCACTTCTTGGGCTGAGTCAGATTTTCTGTGATCGGAAACATGCTCTCAAAATAGCAAAGATGATCTTGTTCCCAAGAAGTAGTAATGGGTCTTTGAAGTAGTGGGTTGAATGTTCCTGCAAAGAATAGTGAAGGATGGATGTGCCCGAATTAGGGACGCGAAATCCATTGCCCCCAAATAGGTTTATGGAAGATCACCCTAAGGAATAGCAATGGAGATTTTTGTTCCCGTAAGGATAGCAAGATTGAGATGCCTAAAGGATGGCAACCTAAAGATACTAATGGGAAACACGATTATCCTGCTTTCTGTGATTGGAATCGAGGTGCTAATGAAGTAAGAGAGAAGCAGAAATAAGTGCATACCCTTAGCAGCTTAGGCCGTCTGAAAGGGGTATGCTATGCACCAAGTTTCTTGAGAGGGATCTCCTCATTCTTTCTGATCTCTTCGACTGAGTACAACAATCCTGATAAAACAGTGGAGCACAAGACAGTTTAACCCTAAATGCTTTATCATGCCTGATAACATATCCTACACAATATTATGTGGCAATTCATACTAGCCCAGCATTGGAGAGAAAATAAATACGTTGAGTCCCTTAGATATCTCGACCTAGCTTCGGGAGATATAGGGTTTGTTTTTCATATTTGTCGCAGATGGGATTTTGACAAATTCAGATATTAATCCCTATATAACTTTTATATTTCACACAAAATTAGCTATATTTTGCAAATATTCACTAATATTCAAGAAAAAGTGATTAATATATCCGGGAGAAAAACGGGGTTAGTTAAACATGAAAATGGACATAAATTAATGTACCAGCAACAATGGTGGTGGGTGGTCACACATTATAAACGTTCCTCAGCAACATACATTATTTCACGCATTTAAGTTTGTACAAAATGAGGATGTTCCAATATGACTTTAATGTCGTTATCCAATAGATCACTGATGAAAGGGGATTTGTAGGGTGTGTGGTTTGATGTAATGAATCTTTAGTTAGAATTAAATACGAGTGATGTTTTTCACTTCTCATTTGTATTAAAACCAAAAATTTGTTTTAAGAATTTTATAGTAATTGTTTTGAGGTATCACGTACAGACAAACATTTTCACATTAAATAGGATATTATATAGTTAAACACCATCCTTAGAACCCCAACTTTTTGAAAGCAAAATTCAAAATTTTCAAGCTCCATTTTCTTTCATCCTAAATTAGTAGAAAATTTCCTACTGCACATCATGGTGGTGATATAATTTTTCGTAAAAGTGCTAATAGTTGTTTTTAGAGTCCAGAGAGAAAAATTTATTATAGAATAGGTTCAGAACTAACCAACACAATTAATGTCAAATTGCAAATTCAGTTCAGGCCAAAAGAGATGTTATTTTCTATTATTGTATATTTTATTTTATAGAAAATCTAATTTATTATTTTTATTATTTCCAACCTCCAAGCGCCAAGGCTTTACGCTCTAATAACTGCAGCCAAAATCGGAGCGTGTGATCCTGGGTATAAACTATTTTGTTTCAAGAAATAAATTTTTTTTGAAATGACAAAAAAATGGTTTAATTGCTGAACATAATTTTTCAAAAATCAAAAAGCGCTTAGTCTTCGGAGCCGGAGTTGGAGTCTGGAAAGATGCGGATCTTGGGTATAAATTTGTTTTTCAAGAATTTTTTTTGGGAAGAAATTTATGACACAGAACGCCACGTAGCTATAACATTAGTTTGAAAATAGTTCAGAACTGAGCGGAGCTCAGGACCGCCTGTCGTTAAAGGGTGCAAAATTATTTTTCAAAGTAAATTTGTTTTTTTGTGAGGGTCAAAACTATGTGATTGCCAGGAGCTGGAGTTTGAAATTTTTTCGAAATAGTGCAGAAACGTTTGGTCCGGAGGTGGATGGCGGACCCGGGATTATTGGAATATAAAATTTTTTTCAAGAAATACCTTTTTGGCATGTCGTTAAAAATTATTGGCCTAGACGTTCTGAAGCAACTTTAAAAGAGACCAGAACCTATAAGTCTGATGTCGGAGCAAGAGCCGGGAAGTCCGGATCTGGCCGTTCTTTTTTCAAGAAATATTTTTTTGTAGGATGAAAAATTTATTGGGGCAGAAGAGACGTGCTGAATCAAATTAATTCAAATAGTGGGCAGGAAAATCTTTGCCGGAGTTGTGAGGCCGGATCGTCTCTGGGATAAATTTTTTCTATTATTTTTTGTAGGTAAAAAAATTATTGCTAGGAGACGTGCTGAATAATTTTAAAATGGTCCAGAAACCTTAGTGCAGAGTCCGGAGGCCGGATCATGGGTAATTACTAGTTGTTAATTTCAACCTAATACTTAATTAATTTATAACAATTCATACTGCAAGGGAGAGGTTGAATTACGGTAAAAAGAATGTTATAACGACAATATTTACGCGCATTTAGATTATATTGTGTAATGTAAATAAATTAACTAGTTAAGTATATATTGAGGTAAATTTACGATTCTTTCTTTAAGGTGTAAATATATTTGCGATTTCATTTGACATAACAAGTCAATCATTATCCATTTTTTTGTATTGTTATAATCACACAGGATTGGATAATTCGTTGTGTGAGAATTAAGAGTTAAAAAATAATATTAGGTTAAACCTAGTTAACAGTTAGATGTTGAAGATAGGACCAGTTCTGTGCGAAGACCTATCGACGCTGCTTCATATAGTTGGTACAAAGTCACTACTTAAAGACATATGGAGATCGGAAATGATGACTGAAAATCGTTTGAGAAAATATCGACTCTGAGATTAAAAGGTGGGATTATAATGTTAAATATATGAAATAACTTTTGAAGCAATATGACTCTAAATTAAATGTTATGAAAATTCAGAAATATACTGGAATCTTTGGGGAAAAAATGATTTCTTAGTAGTGCCTGTCTGATCTTTGATGAAAGACGTAGACGATTAAATGTTGAAAGAGATGAAGATTAATATTTGTTAAACATATCGTCTGAAGGTAACATTAGTTTGCAAATATATATATGTGTTATGATTCTGGATCTACGAGGCATTCAAATTAACTCGATTAGTTTTGTGACGAATATATAGGATCCTTTAGGATATACAACCCCCTCCAAGTAACTTCGAGTTTTGACAAATAATTTAGGATCTTTTAGTGATAAATACCGATCCCTATTCAGTAACTTTGAAGTTGCTTACCAAAATATTTGTTGATTATATTAGTGTATACCGATCGTCCTTTAACACGTTCCTTCCTAATTGCCTGCGGGATCTTTGGATCTTTATAGAATATGCTACAAGAACAGATGGTCAGTAGAGGTTTCGAATTTTTTATGAATATATGGGAGTCTATATAAAATAAATGAAATTTGAATAAATTAAGAATTGAGCTGGTTAGCCGGTCCTGAGGGATTTGACTTAAACCCGGAGGATAATACAATTTCTGGTAAAGACATTAATTATTAATATAAGGTAATTATTTGGAAATAGTGGACCTCTGGAGCCAAATTCATGTTTTAATGAACACTATAGTATTTATATAATATAATATATTATATTAATTAGTATATATTAATTAAATATATATCCTATATATATATTATATTATATCATTAGATATTAGTAATATTATATATATATAGTATATACTATAGTTATAAATATAGTTAGCGAATAGTTATGGTCATTTTGGGAATCTTTAACTTGATTTAAAAACCAAAAGCTACCAGGGCTTTAACATCTTTATTCTTAATTATTTCCGACGTTTCGGGAGTTATACATCCCATCTTCAAGGCACAAAACAATATGTATGATATAATGATATATAAGTGTAAAGTACAAAAATATAATATATAACATCATACATAATATAATATATATTATATATATATATATATATTATATATTATATATATATTAGACTATATATATATTAGTATATATAACTATATAAGTAGTATTTAATAGTAGTATATTAATATATATTAATTATATATATATATTATATTAAGTATATATATATCTCATATATATATAATCATATATGAGATATATATAAATAGTATATAGTATATATATAATATTATCTATATATATATATACCACCACTCACGGGCAGGGGCCCTTTTCAAAAAAGAGGGGGCAAAACATAAATATAATATAAATACAAAAAAATTACAAAAAAGGAAGAAGCATTAAAAATAAATGTGGAAAGAAAACCTACCCTGTCCCTTGCGCTAACGTAATTCTCAGGGTGGGCGCAGGCGCGGACTGTATAATAGAAGAAGATTGAATATTGCCAGGGAAAAATAATGAAGAAGGCTAAGGAAGTTCACAAAATAGATGTGCTGATAAGGGCAGGAGGTAAACGACAACGAGTAGGTCCTTGAGTCCTCCAATATGGCACATAACTTTTCATGAGAGAACATAGGCCCTCACTGTGCTTACAGGGGCGACGCAGTGGTGGAGGTGCGAGAGGCAATTTTCTCGAGCACCTGCCGTTGGAAAAGAGATATTTGCAGGCCGACAGTTATCGACGCAGGAAAGAGGTCAAGGAAGTCAGATAAGATGGGAACAGTTTATATATATGATATAATATATTAATATATATATAAATATATATATATATTTAATATATATATATATTTATATTAATATATATTACTATAATATTAAATTAAATATTAATATATATATATTATGATATATATATATATTATATTATATTATTAGTTATTTTTTTTTTATTTTTATTTTTTACGGTTATCGACCAACCGTCACGGGCTATGCCACTATTCACAAGGAAGGGGGTGTTAATATATATAAATTATTATATAATATATAATATATATATATAGTATAAGTATATATGTATATATTATATTATATTATAATATACTAATATATATAATTATTTTAATTATAATATATTAATATTACTATATAATAATATATATTAATTATATTTAATAGACATTATGTATAATAACTTATATATATATATATTATTATATTATGTATATTATATATTATATTATATATATTATCTTATTTATATTAAATATTATAATATTATATATAATTAAGTATATATATCTTATATATATATTATATATATATATATATTAATTATATTAAATATATTATAAGTATATATATAGTTATATGTATATTTATTAATATATTATATTATATAGTATAAATTTATTAATACATACTAATTATATAAACTCGTGTAGTTTTTATTAATAGAATCCGTTGCCCTCGAATAAAGGAGGGACGTATGCGTCGTTGGGTGGTTCGGGCTAACACTCCTTTGACCATGCCGTACCTATGTATGCATGCAATATCTATGACACTCTCTTCTCAGGTTTTTTACCTTACTTTCTATGGCCGGTAGAATTTTTATAAACTGCCTCCTAAAATCTGCGAATGGTTCGGTTTTATTTTCTCCATCAGAACCCACAATAACACCCAAATATTTATATATTCAGCTATATTGACAGAGAGGGGAGAGGTTTATCTATGGGGTGGGTTAAATGATAAATTATTTGAGAAATTTAATTGTCATAAATTGAGAATCAACGGGCATTTTAAAAACTCTTAATTTTATTTTTTCTTCATAAATCTATGGTTAAAAATAACTTTAAATGAACTTCGCGAAGTTTAACCCTTTAAAGGGGAGTTTTGCTTCTCTTTTTCTTCGTAAGATCGCAGAATAGGATCTTAGTCATCCGCCTGACGACAAACTTCGAGGAGAGATAAGTATTACTGTCGGGGCGAACGATACAGCTCTATTTTGGTTTATATATAAACCTTCTCTTGTTGTTATGGAGAGAACGGATTCTGTCTCCTGCGTAAGGGCAATGGCAATGGTAGGGAAAATTTTCTAAATTGTATATCAAATAGTTCTCGCCCCTGCATGACTCGCAGCGGCAACCCCTGAGTAGTTTACATTGAAAAACAATTAAGTAAAATTCTAGAACTGAAAAAAAAATGGTAAAATACCTTAAGAACTAAGTCCTGTATATTTGATCTGAAAGTGTTCGTATTTGATTGACCATTAATAATCGAAAAACAGAAATTCTCCATAAAATTACTTGAATTTAGTAACGCCAAAAAAAAATGTGTTTTTTTAGAATCAAAATACGGAATCATGTGTTGGCGTGTACAGTATTTTTTAATACTTCTAGAATTCCCTCAGATTTGAAGCAATTGAAGATTTCTAGCATGTCTTTGTGTCACCTCTAGCCTATTTGATAAATTAAAATCCTTATTTCTTGTTCTTCGATCAATGGACAGTGTCCTTTGGACACTCTGAAAACAACGAGCCTGGAGTTCGTTGTCTGACTT
>JABUQX010134041.1:0-2500 GCA_015478945.1 Trachelipus rathkii
AAATATATATATATATATATATAAATATATATATATATATATATATATATATATTCATATATATATATATATATATACATATATATATATGAATATATAGATAGATATATATATATATATATATATATATATATATATATATATATATATATATATATATATATAAATATATATATATATATATATATATATATATATATATATATATATATATGTAGTAATAATAATAATATATATATATATATATATAATAATAATAATATATATATATATATAAATATATTATATAATAATAATATATATATATATATAATAATAATAATAATATATATATATAATAATATAATATAATAATAATATGTAATATAATAATAATAATAATAATATAATATATAATAATAATATATGTACTCAAATATTCAGCAATAACATTATCTTTTCCAATAGCCAATAACTAATATATATATCTTCTTTCTTCAATAATAATATAATAATATGTATATATATATAATAATAACATATGTATATATGTAATATATAATATGAATATCTGTATGCACCCAGAATGTATGTATATTTATTAAACCCTTTGAATGAACAACCAAAACAATAAAATTATTTTTAATTTAAAACAAAGGCACTTTAGCAGAAAATTATCGCTGGAAAAAAAGCAGATTTTAAAAAATGGTCGTTCATTAAAATGCAAAGTAGGAAACAGAGCATTTAATGACAGATGCTGCGAGAAAATTGACTGGTTTTGTGGCAGTATTTGTAATGAAAAACTTTATTGCTGGCCGTGTTTGCTATTCCAACTAAAGACAAGCCAGTCATACAGGGTACTCGAATTTTAGAAATATATTGAGTGATTCAAGGGATCAGGCTAAGTCTCAAGGCTATTTGCAAAGTTATAAGTGCCTAAAGTCTTTTGGTGATGTCAATATCGAATATGATATCAAGAAATCAGTTCAGATAGAGAGAAACAATCATAATAACCCTGTAAATGAAAATATAGATTACCTAGATTTTTTATATCTCTTTAAGCATATCTCTTCATCATATCTCCCCATCTCCCTATTATCAACATTATGCAAACTACTAGAAAAAAAACATATTAAACAAAATAACCACACATCATCAAGCACAAATTCCTACACTATTTCAAACAAAATTATTCAACTACAACCGCACTCATAAACATTATTCAAACCACAATCAACGGCCTAAACGCAAAACCCACTCACAAAACAATAATTATAGTAATCGACATTAACAAAACATTCGATACAGAACCTAAACAACTTGATCCACAAAATAACAAAATCTAACATCCCCACCAACCTAAAGATATGGATTTCCAATTTCCTATCAGGATGAATAGAACAAATGCAAACAAAAAATACAAATTCCAGAACAGCAAACATCAATAACGGAGTACCCGATGCTGCAATACTCTCCCCCACGCTATTCAACCTATTCACGGCCTACCTCCCATAACCACAAGCAGAAAACTCAATCACAACAACCTACGCAGATGACATTACCATAGCCATTACACACCAGAACCTAAACACGGCCACAAACCAGACAGCAATACATCAACCAACTGACATGCAGAAAGCAGAATGTCAGCCAAAGCAAACAAATCTTCAATTACTTTAATCACCACCGACCACCAACTTGGCACCACACCCCCCCGAGACTACTTAAACAACATTGCCATACCTTTCAACAAAACTCCCAAGGTCCTCAGAATAGCACTAGACACTCATCTCACCTTCACAAAACACACAGACAACATAAATTCATCTGCAAACAAGAAACTCAACATATTAAGAACTATCGCTGGCACAGATTTCATAAACAACAAACAAAAATCCACTGCTATATACAAACAATACATTCGCCCGACTCTAAACTACGCTTCTCCAACTTGGCACCCACTACTGACAAAAAAAAAACATAAAGAAACTCCAAACGACTCAAAACAAAGCATTAAGAAACATAGCAGGATACACATCAACAACACCACAACAGCACCTACACGAAGACCCCAAAATACTACACATAGACACTCACCTGGATATGATAGGCACACTTTTTTTTACTCAAACCCAGACACTCCATCACTCATGCTACATTGCTCTCTCTCTAACCCTTCCCACCACAAACTCAAACAACCTTCTTCATCAGCTCTATATTACAAACAAATTCTGAACGACATTCTTGAACGATATATATATATGTATATATATATATATATATATATATATATATATATATATATATATATATATATATATATATATATATATATATATATATATATATATATATATATAAAATAAAATTAATACTCCTATCGTTATATATATATATATATATATATATATATATATATATATATATATATATATATATATATAAAACTATTTTCATATATATAAAATCATTTTTTAAAGATGACAATAAGCATGAACAAAGGAACCTAATCAAAATACTT
>JABUQX010134041.1:15000-17646 GCA_015478945.1 Trachelipus rathkii
ACTAATTTTTATTTAATGTTTATACAGAGAACTTATTTTTATGCATTGTTAAACAAACATGACACCTAAATATGACGTAAACCAGTAGTTAGAGGGAGGGGATTAGCTGAGTGGCTTGACTTACTGCCTTACTGCTTTAGAGCAGGGCTGCGGAGTCGTAAAATAAATTTTTCGACTCCGACTCCGACTCCGACTCCTTAAATTCAAATTTAGATTTTCGACTCGGACTCCGACCCCGACTCCACTTAAATAACAATTTTCGACTCCGACTCCGACTCCGACTCCACTTAAACAAAAATTTTCGACTCCGACTCCGACTCCAACTCCGACTCCGACACCGACTCCGATTCCAGCAGTCAAATTCAAAATTTCGACTCTGACTCAGCTTAGTGCTTACAAAGTTACAATTAAACATTTTTTTTTTCAACTATTTTTTTCGCTTGCTTTTGAGAATAAAAAAATATACCACTTTTCCAACGAATCTAATCTCCAAATGCTCTATGGTAAAATACCTTAAAGACTAGAGGTGTAGCAGATATCAGCATCCGCATAATTTTTCTCTACCCGCATCCGCATTTGCATTCTCATCCGCATAATTTTTTTGCGGATAGTGGGCAGTATTAATGAGACTAAATGTTCCTCAACTTTCTGTAACGCAATGTTCTGACTCGTTGGAATAGTAGTTGGTACATACTTGAGAGGATGGGAAAAATAAATGAAGCTGTCTCCCCTTATGCTTCGAACAAACACGAAGGTGAAAGGCTTGACAGGTGATGATAATACGATTTTAGGTAATTGTATTACTCTTCTTTAACCGTTTGAAGAGGTAACTAAGACTATTATCTCAGAAAATTCTTGTTTGCCAGACGAGATTCCTCTAGTTGCAACGATGAAAGCTGCTATTAAAAGTAAAGGACTTTCAAAGGTGACAGAAACACTAATGCTGGATATGGATAATAGATTTTAAAATCTGCAAAACGATTACGCATCTGCAATAGTAACTTTTCTGGATCCTAGATACAATTTACAAAACCAAAATTTCTTGAACCACGTGTTTTCACAAAAGGGTTAAAAATTTATTTTAGTATGCCTATGTGATGGAATGCTGCTAAAGCCAGAAATTTCACCAGCCAATAAAAAGGAAAAGATTGCAGAAACAGACACACATTTACTATCTATTAGCGAAGCCATTGCAGAATCAATGAACGTTCTTTTGGCATCTAGCAGCGATGAAGAGTCTTTTTCCGAGGTGTCAAAGGACACTCTGTCATTGATCGAAGATTATCAAAAGCGAAAACTCTTGGAATCGGATAAAGGTCAATTGGTTTGATGGCGTGATAATTGTAAAAGTTTTTCACATCTTGCAGAACTCGGCAGGGAAAATTCTTAGCATGCCCTTCAATAAGTGTAGCTGGTGAGCATCTTTTGTGATGCAGATCTCATTTACGAAGAAAAAGAGAAGCAAACTCTCCCTTTAAAGGACTCAGAAGCTTTAGTTTTTTTAACATAATTTGAGAATTATTAGTTTCAAGTATTATTCTACATATAACCGTTTTTTTTTAAATGGGTTGGCAGGCTGGGAAAGGAGATTGGTGGGTGCAAAAAGTTGGGTCCATATCTCGCCACTCTGGTAACACGGATATATATATATAATATAAATATTATAATATTATATATATTATATATATATATATATATATATATTATATATATATATATAATATATATATATATATTATATATATTATATACAGCAACTCCAAGGAAGGGCTTTTTCGCCTGTCAGTTTGGTCAACCTCCTTCCTTTTGGACAGCGACACTCATAAACCCTAGAGCATTTTTAGAAAAACCATTTCTTTCTCAATTGTTTCTGATGCCAGTCCTCTTGGTTATCTCTCAGGTAGGGTTTTCGCCTTTTCAGTAGAACTAGCATCTTTCTTTCATTAAGGCGTTCAAAACTCGTTCACCCAGAGGTCTCCAGAGGATCTTGCTTCTAGGTGCATAAGATTCTAACACTGGTCCAAGAGTAATACAAGCAAAAGGAAAGGACCAGGTTGCTAGCTCTGTCGCCCTATAACCATGCGAAGAAAAACTTCACTTGTCCTGAACAGCTAAGACAACTTCCACCTTCTTTTATATATATATATATAGAAGGCTCATAAAACTATATATATATTATATATATATATATATATATATATATATATATATAATATATATATATATATATAACTATATAATCATATATATATATATATATATATATATATATAATATATATATTATATATATTTACATATATATATAATATATATATTATATATATATATACCTTATATATATATATATATTATATATATATATATATATATTATATATATATTATATATATATATATATATAATATATATAATTAATATAAAAATATATAATATAAAATATATATATATATATATATTTATATATATATATATATATATAAGATAATATATAATATCTATTATATATATATATATATATATATATTAATATATATATATAGTATATATATATACTATGTATATATACTATATAGTATATATATATATATATATATATATATATATTATATATATATATATATATATATATATATATATATATAAT
>JABUQX010134042.1:0-10000 GCA_015478945.1 Trachelipus rathkii
AGTGACTTTGTTAACGAACGGTATATTTTATAATCTGTTTTGGATACAACAATTGTAACAATGGCTACTTCTAATGCCGAGTTTATGGAGATGTGCAAATCCGCTGGGTTTTCGGCTAAGGAACTCGCTGCTGCATTAAAAGATAGGATGGCTCAAGAAGCCGCGCTCGAGCAACAAAAGATTGCTGCTGCTCTAGAGGAGAAAAAGTTAGCGCTTGAGACGGAAGAGCGAAGGGAGAAAGCTAAGCTGGAAGCTGAAGCTGAGGTTGAAAAAGCTAAGCTTGAAGTTGAAGCTGATGTAGAAAAAGCTAAGATCGAAGCTGAAGCGCAAAGAGTTAAGTTGGAGGCAGAAAAAGATGCAAGGAGAAGCGGAAAGGAAGAGGTGTTACAGAGAAACTTGAAGCTGAGGATAAACAGCGCCAACACGACGCAGCAGTAGCATCACAAAGCACGCAGAGCAGCCACAGCAATTCCTACGCCAGCAAATACCCAAAGTTGAAGCTTCCATTCTTCGATGAAAGGAAAAATGATATCGAAGAATATCTATTAATGTTCGAAAAACAAGCGGAGGCGAACGACATCCCTATGGAAAAGCGAGCATTTGTTTTAGGGTGTTTTCTTACAAGTAAAGCGGTCAGTGTGTTCAACAATATGACTGTTGAAGAGTTGAAGAACTATGAAGGTTTAAAAAGAGCGTTATTAGAAAGGTACGGACTTACTGAAAGTGGGTACTGTGCTAAGTACAAAACCATGAGTCCTACGGAAGATGACAACCCTAGGGTGTATCTACAAAAGATTATTGAAGCTCTTAAAAAATGGATTACCGCAGCAAATGTGACAATGACACCAGATGATCTCATTGAGTTTTTCTCAGTTGATAAGTATCTAAATACTGTCCCAAAAGAACTCGCGACGTACCTAAGGGAAACGAAGAAGAAAATACCAGAAGAGATAATAACTTGTTCAGAAGGTTATATGGAAGCGCATCGTATAAAGTTCGTATCAAACAGTCACACGCGAAGTCACAATCACGCAGACAAAGGTCATAATAACAATAATAATTTTAGATCGAGAGGCGGTGGTTACTCGACGAATAGTAATCATAAAAATAGCAACCAACATACATCTAGAGCAACCAACAATGAAAGCAGGATCGGAAGTGGGAGTGGCGACAGACAGGGTCATCATCGCAGTAGCAGTGAGCCCAGAGAGGTGATCACGTGCTTTAAGTGTCAAAGGAGAGGGCATCTCGCAAGAGACTGTAGAGTCCCTCCTTATTTCAACAGCAGTGGTAAGAGGACAAAGTAATTCAGGAAACAGAAGGAAGAAACATAAGGACACGGGGGCGTCCGGAGTCTTGATAGCGCATAAAGTCCTGAGTTGGGTCAGGTGAAGGCCGAGTCTCCTTGAAGGAATAGAGAAGGTTGGATATGACGAAGTGTTCACACCTACCTGTAACGTACTGGACGTTGAATGGCTATCAAGTCAAGCCCTCCGAGATTACCGGTTGTAGCGTAGTAAGTTTGTGCGAGGAAAATTCGTACGAAGAGTGTTATGTCGGAATAACATAAAGAATAAGATTGTGGACGGACGGTGATTGAAGTCTCTGCATGTATTGATGTGGGATACCCCTTTATTACGTGGTAAGACAAACCGCCAGCAAGTGCTGCCGGAAGTCGTATTGATTTTAAGTCATTTGGGAATGCAAAAGGAGCCATTGCCCTTAATTTAGGCCTAACCTCGGCTGGGAGTCGACAGTTTGTCGACGTGCCTCGTAAAAAGTAGAGGTCGAGGCATAACCGTAGAAGCTGTGCTGCGTCCCCATCGCTTGAGGAACGCTGAGGAAAGATCACAAGAAGAATCTGATCAAATAAATCATAATTTTGGAAATGGCGAGTTTGGAGGTGGAAGTATTGTACAGAGGGAAACCGTCAGTGCCACAATCGGGACGTCAATAATAAAGATGTCGAGCCAACCGCGGAGCCATCACTGAATGTGATGATAGGGTCCCAGCGTTCACCTAAAGATGAAAAAGGTTACAGGAAAAGAAGAAGATGACGTCCCTACACAACCACTAAGAGATGTTGAAGAAGACACAGGTATAACATATGTCCAGGAGACATCAGTTGAAGAAAGTACACAGTGGTCTGATGAAACAGATCGTACTTACGGAGATGGTGAGATATTGAGAGGTGATGCAGTCGATCACATACAAAGTTCTGAAGAAAAGAATGTTGTAGCTGTGGGTGAAGGGGAAATAACCCATGGTGATGAAGTACAAGAACTTATTAGCGATCGGGAGACTTTTAAAAGTAAGCAGAAAGATGATGTCACTCTACAGAGGATATGGAGGTCAGTGGAAAGAGGTGAAAACAAGTATATAGTAAAGAATGGTGTACTATTCAAAAGAGTCATGGAAAACCAACAGGAGAGGTTTACTTTGGTGGTACCAAAAGAGTACAGAAGTAGAGTTATGAAGGTGGCACACGACGAAGTCTTCGGTGGTCATCAGGGGGTAAAGAAGACGTAAAGAAGACCATGGGTAAAATTACCCAACAGTTCTTCTGGCCGAACATATATTTGGACGTAACTAAACACTGTTACTCGTGTGATATATGCCAGAGAACGTGCCCGAAAGGCTCAGTGAAGAAGATACCTCTGTGTCCAATGCCCATCATTGAAGAGCCGTTTCAAAGAGTGATAATCGACCTGATCGGGCCAATCTCACCACCATCTTCAGAAGGGCACCAGTATGTCCTAACACTTGTGGATGCCGCCACGCGCTATCCTGAAGCTGTACCTCTGAAGAGCATAACTGCCCAGAAGGTAACAGAAAGCTTGGTATCGATTTTCATGAGGTTGGGAGTGCCTAAGGAAATACTCAGCGACAATGGTAGACAGTTTACATCTGATCTGATGAGGGATGTAACAAAGATGCTGAATATTAAACAGAAGTTTTCCAGCATATACCATCCAATGAGTCAAGGCCTCACAGAAAAGTTTAACGGTACCCTGGAAAAAGAATGCTCAGAAGGATGTGCAGTGGCAAGTGATGGGAAGTGGCATAAATCATAGAACCACTTTTATTGCATATAGGAGCTCCACAGGATTTCCAACAGGAATTTCCCCATTACGAGCTCCTGTACGTGAAAGAAACTGTGGAGGTTTGATGCAAATTTTGCATGAAATTTGGGCAGGAGATATCAATCCTGAAGAGGCAAGGTCAACGTACAGATATGTCTTTGACTTGCAAGAAAGGTAAACGAAACTCTAAAGTTGGCTAGAGAAAACTTAGCTAAGGCCCAAATTTCTCGCAGAAAAAGTATTATGACAAGGGCGCGAAGACCAGAAAACTGAAAGTAGGAGGACTTAGCTCTCTTTCTCCCTACCGACCTTTCGAGCAATTAGATCGCAATGAGATGGGCGGCCATACACAGTGGTATGGAGTTGTATGTAAAGACAATATACCAAGATCCAAAGTTGGTGAATGTGATAAAGACTTATCACATCAATCTGTTAAAGAAGTATATTGTGAGAGAGGAGGGAGAAGAAGAAGAAGAGAGATGGGTTCCACATCAGGTGAATATAGGTTGCTTCGTGGCAGTGATCCTAGATACTGAAAACGAAGAGAACATCACGTTAGTGGAAATGGACCCCACCATGGTACAAAAGGAGAGGCTGTCCGATACTAAGATTAGTGAGGACATAACAGATGCTATGAGGAGAGAACTATTGGAGATCTTAGAGAAGCATGAAGCAATTTTTACAGACGTGCCTGGCACCGCAAAGAATTACTATCATGCAATAGACCTTATTGATGATACCCCCATCAGGCTGAAGCCGTATAAGTTACCATTTACGACAAGGACGGAATTGAAGAAGGAAACAGATAAGATGATAAGAATGGGCATCATTGTTCCCTCTACGTCGCCTTATTCAGCGCCAGTTGTCGTTGTCCAGAAAAAGGACGGAAGTAAAAGAGTATGTTCAGATTACAGGGCCTTAAATAGGATTACGGTCTTCGATCCTGAGCCCATGACTACGACTCAGACTTTGTTCACCAAATTTGCCAAGGACAAGTTTTATACAAAACTTGACTTAGCCAAAGGCTATTGGCAGATAAAAATAAAGCCTGAGGATTGCTACAAAACCGGTTTTTCAACCGAAGACGGACATTTCCATTACCTCAAGCTGCCATTCGGTATGGTGAATGCCGGAGCAACGCTTGTAAGGTCAATGCGTAGGATTCTGGATGGAATCAATGATGTCGACTTTTATATTGACGATATCATCGTCCATTCTCAGACCTGGCGCGAGCATACGATCACGATTGAGACTGTACTTCAAAGACTTCAAGAGGAGGGATTCACCATCCGGCCGACGAAGTGCGAGTTCGCCTCGTCGAGCGTTGAATTTTTAGGTCATTTTATTGGGCAATGGCACTAAAGATTACATGAATACAATTGTATTAAAATAAGATAGACAGAGCCACCTAAGAATAAGAAGCAAGTAGGTTTTCTTAGGGCTCACTGGTTATTAGATTTTGTAAAGAATTATGCACAGATTGCAGCGCCATTGACCGACTTAACAAAGAAGGGAGAGCCAACGAAGATTAGGTGGGAATCCATATACCAGCAGGCGTTTGAGAAGTTAAAAGAAGCTTTGAGCTCAAAGCCCATCCTGAAGATGCCAGAATTGGAGAAAACATTCACGCTGCAAGTGGATGCGTCCGGCACTTCATTAGGATACGTCCTCTTACAAGAAGATGGAGGAATTCTTCATCCGATCGCATATGGGAGTAAGAAGTTGTCTGTAACACAGCAGAGGTATTCAACTTTAGAGAAGGAGGCATTAGCGATCGTTATGGGCATTAGAAAATTCGAGCCATACCTCTACGGGAAGGAATTTATCCTTCAGTCCGACCATAGACCGCTGACGGCTATGAACAAGAAGAGGTATGAAAATAATAGGATAATGAGATGGTCTTTATACTTGCAAAGGTTCAGATTTATCCTAAATCATATAAGTGGGAGAGATAACGTCATAGCTGACTATCTAAGTAGGTCGTATGCCGAAAATACATTGGGTTCATCATCAGAAGTCTTTACTGAAGAAGGAGCACTATGTAAATGAAACCCATGTTTTAAATATCATGTACATAAAAGCAAAATGTACCAATTTGCTTCATAATGGGGGGCCAAAGATGTAATGCAGTGGTACATGAAATATATAACATTACTTTCATTTATGTATTTTAAGGTAAAGGCCAAGTATTGCCATTGCAATATTATTTTTCTGTTATATATATTTGATGTATGCTGCAAAGGCCCAGTTGAAAATATTGTAAATATGTTTGTATTTTAAGTGCAAATAACAACCAATGAAAACTCATCTTTTGAAGCTTAATTTTGAAAGCTGGATTATCATTGGTCGTTATTGACAAAGCTTTATTAATATTGATTTTATTATTATTATTATTATTATTATTATTAATAATAATTTTAAAGCATTTGAAAGGATACTACGTCTTACTATATATATATATATATATATATGATTTTATATATATGTAATACATATAATATATTATATTATATAATATATATATATATATATATATAATTTATATAATATATATATTTATATATATATCATATATATTATATAGTGCTGTTACATAAAAAAAAACCCATTTTCAGTTTTTGGCCTATAACTATTAAACTATTTTATATCATTTTTATAATAATTCTTATTATGGCAAGGCCTAGGCTATAATCCCATGAAAAATTATTTGTTTCGCTTTAATACTTTTAAAATATTAGATCCAAAAAAAAACAAAAAAAAAACCATCGTTTAAAAAAAACCCAATGTAACGAAAAAAAAACCCAACTTCTAAAAACCCTTCTTAGAGCAACAATATGTCATCATATGTCAGTTAAATCTTTTTTAAGCATATTTTATGAAAAATATTATTAAAAATAGTAAAAAAAAAAGTAAAATTTAATATGAAATTAAGATACCGTCAATTTCAGAAAAACATATCCCTTTTTTTTGCATAACTGGAAGTTAATAATGGGTAGCACTTGAAGCAGGCAGTTCTACGCCTGATTTGGCGTTTGCAATTTGGCAAATCAATTAAGTAAAGAATATAAAAAATAAAAATATAACTATTTTTTTAATTTAAAAATTTTACAAAAAAAAAAAAATTTTTTTGGGGCAATTTCAGAAAACCTTAAAAAATATATAATTTTACCCATTCTTTGGTTGACAACTAGCTGAAAATGAGCCCTCTAACGGGGTTAGTAGTAAGTTAAAATGATTAAATTAGCTGATATTGCCAGATTTAGGCTGATTTTGTTAAATCTGGCACCTTAGCAATTTTATAGCTAATTTTAGTTTTTGTTGTTGTTGCGTATGTTTATATGGGTTTCGATGCCTCCGAGTCGATTTCCGTGGTTACTGAGTCAATTGGCCACCCCAGTCAAGGGTGAGGGGGGTGGGGGGAAGAATGGAATGGAAATCTGAAATTGCCCCGGGTTCATAAATGTTAAATAACTTTTTAATGAAATGTGCTATCAATATGCCATTTTATATGTATACATAGCTTAAAACCTGTACTATCAAAGAGTAAATGATCAAATTTTACAATCATTTTTTTATTTTTTGTACACAGACCTTATAAATCAAAATTAAAAATTTAAAATATTTTTTTTTTTTTTAGAAAAATCAAAAAAAGGTTATTGTGTTCTGATTTTGTGATGATGTAACTGGTGTGTTGAATCAGGAAATTTGCTGTGCTGAATAACCCCCTACCTCTCTAAACTCCTTGAATAGATTTCCATCTTATACCCCCCTCATTGAATAGGTTTAAACCCCCTACACCCTTCCTTGAATATGACGAAGGGTAAAGGCCACGTAAAACGCGTGTTGATGCATTCTAAAACCTCAAAAGGTGAAACTAGCCAACTCAAGCAATAGCGGAAATCGACTCTGCATACCTCAAACATACTAGGCAACACACAAGCTCGTCTCTGTAGCGTCAGAAATAAAAAAGTTGGCATACCATAGGTGCATTAGAAAAGGAGGGTAGGGTAATATCTAATACTAAACCATGGTAAGAGTGATTAGATTGCATCATAAACCACGGAAATCGTTCAGCAGTATCGATTATATACTAATCGATACCTATATTGGTATATTCCATGACATACGAAATACCATGCTAGAGGCATTTAGAAAGGTGGGGTGGGGGTACTTAAACCCATGGTAGGTGTGCCAACAATCCTTATAAAACCATGGCCAATCAACTCCCTACCTAAAACATAGGGTTAGACAACCTGACTCAGGTATATTCTATGATGTAGGTTGCCATGCTAGAAGTGCTAGAAAATTATACATGCAGGAGCGTGCGTGACGTCACTTCTAGCACATACGAAATGTGATTGATACTATATATATACCGGTATATAGATATATATATATTTATATACATATATATTATATATATACATATATATATACAATAATGTTAAAAATATACATGGGTTTTTTTTTGTTACAAGTGGGTTTTTTTTTTGTTACATTTTTTTTTGGGGGGGGGTTGGCCCCCACACTGACAGAAGGAAAAAAACAACCATGACAGCATGTTGAATAGGAGTTATAGAATCAATATACATGCAACGTTTTCAATTAATTTTGGAATTGGGTTTTTTCGTTACAAGTGGGTTTTTTAGAGCTCAACTCAAGGGTCGGGGGGGGGGGAGGGGCTGCATAAAATTTCATGAAATTTGGTATGGAATGAGATCAAGGATGGGGCCAACAGGAATGAATCAAATATTATACTAATTTATAAATTTCTTAATGCAGTGAATGCTTGAAAAGTCTCAAAATGGCCGCTCAAAAATGCTGAAAATTGTGAAATTTTTCAAAAATGAAAAAAAATTCCCAAAATTCAAAAAATCGACTTCGAACCATTATAACAATTTTTTTCACTCATCCTAGATGCGATTAATAGGTGCACCAAATTTTTTCGCTCTAGACCTCATATTTACCGAGATACAGAATGGGTTTTTTTTGTGTAACAAAACGGGGTGGGTTTTTTTTATGTAACAGCACTATATATATATATATATATTTATTGAATAAATGTATTTTGTAAATTGTGGCAGCACAATATCTTCAATTTTTGTTAGCTTTTTATACTTTGTTTTTCAACGAAAGATTGTTATTTCTTGAGAAGGAGACGATTTTACAAGAAATACCAATCTTGCATTCTTACTAAATGTCAGGTATATATTTGTCTTGATAAATTAATTGATAAATATATACATCATTTTATTTATTGTTTTAAGGATTTTGATTGGTTAAGGAGGCGTAATCTAAATTACTGGAAGCCATATAAATAGTAAAAATGTGAATATTTTGGATCTTTTCGCTTTTGTTGTTGCTAATCCCAGATGTATATAGTTGGTAGTTCTTGACGCCTTATATATCCGATCAATTTATTATTTGTTAGTGTATGTATATTTTGTATCCACGAAGTGTTTGTTTTATATTTTTTTATTACAAAGTAATGTAATATGTGTTCTAAATTTAATATGGTGATATAATTTTGATGTGCAAAATTTCGCTGTTTATTTTGTAGTAAAGATAAAGGTATTTAAAGGTGTGTTTTTAAAGTAATTTGTGTTTATATTGTGAATATTATATGCATTGTTATTTCAAAGCATCGTCTGCATATATGGTTTCTGCAAAGTGCATTGTGTCCAAATCGTTGCTAGATATTACTGGCAGGTAAGCTTTTGTATCATTGAAATTTATTTCTTGAAGTGTTGCAAATACTTTATTGTGTTAATAAATATAAAACGTTTATCAGTTTGATATTTATTTTATAATATATGGTTAATTGTCAAAGTCACAGTTTTTTGTTTATTTAAAAGATTTGTTTAAATCACTAATAGGCAACTCTTTGCATTGTAGTAACAAGCTTGTTTTTATATGTCAGCTGCGTCTCTTGCAGTATTTGTGCACACTTAAAAATCGACATATTTTGTAAATTTCAAATTCATTTAATTTTCAAGTAAAGATTTTATATCTCTTATTAAAACGATCAGTCTGTATTTTTTTATTAATATAATTTACGTATTTATATCCATTCTTGAACAAATATTTATGTATATTTTATAGATACATATTTATGGTCGAGGATCTATATAAATTTAAAGATTAATAGTATTTTGTATTTTGTATGATTGACAGCCATTAAAATATAATCATTGGGTATTTAGTACTTGGTCTATATTTCTATGCGCATGTAGTAGATATCAAGGACATCTAAACTATATGCTTTCATGAATTATAAACCTAGTTTTGTTAAGTACAGTACCGTTCTTATTATTTTTTTTTTATTAAAATATTCTAAATTACTCCAGTGTTTCCTTGAGTTGTTTCCAAACTTATTTTTTCTACTTTCTCAGTTTATTTGAATTTTCAAGTAGTAATTATTTGAGGTCTTAAAGACATTGGTTTCATGATCAAAACGTTGATCATAAAACAGGTGAGTTCATTGGTAAGAAATAATATTGACTGAACGGTTTTCACATAAGGCAAAAGAACTCGGTCAAACCGTTGTTCCACTTGAAGGGTCTTCAGAGAGATAAGTTGGTGAGTTTTAAGTATAGATTTGTTCTGCAATATTGCACAGGCCGATAACTCATCTAACAGGAGGCCTGGATACCTGTTACAATACATGTTTGAGAATCAAAAGGTGTTAGTTGATTGGATTGTCACGGGGGCCTGGCCAAAGGATTTGTTTATCAGTTCGAAGAGTAAGTTTTGACATAGAATTTATTATCTTTTCATCCAGTCGCATTACATATATATATATATATATATATATATATATATATATATAATATATATATATATATAATATATATATATATATATATATATATATATATATATATATATATATATATACTATCTCTCCCTGCTCATAA
>JABUQX010134042.1:15000-20000 GCA_015478945.1 Trachelipus rathkii
AAATTGGGGCTCCTATATTGCAGCCCTGAAAAAAGACCAACTTTATTAGTTCTTTTAAATAAGACAAATATGCAACTTAACAAGAAAAGAATACCAAATTCCTATAGTAGTTAGCAAGTTGCCATTTGGCTTTTTGAATTTTATAGCAACTTACGAGATTTGTCTCATATAAAATTTGCATTTCAAACTTGAGGGGGTTGCTAGTTGTCCTTTAATGTCTTTCTGTACATATTAAGAGTTTATTCAAGACTCACAAATTTCAGTTTATTGTTAGGCCATCCGTAAGCCCGATTTTTTTATTGTGTTTGTTTTTTGTTTTTAAAAATTTAAATTTTTAAATATATGAAATAAATTATTTATTTAAAGAAAAAAAAAAATACATTTTATATGAATGCTGATGATGATGATGATTGCATGTGCTTGTGATGTTAATTTGAAATGTGAGCCCCAAATATTGTTAAAATTGCGTGTATTTTTTAAAATTATGTTAACATTTAAGGGAATAAAGTTTTATTTCTAATTTTGCTCTGAAACCTTCAAAGAAGGGTAAGTCTCCCTTCAATATAACTATTTTCGTACCAGCATAAAAAGTGTAATAAATGATTAGTGTAAGTGTAAATCAGCTATTTCTCCACAGTGCCAGGTTAAGATGATATATATATATATATATATAATAAATATATAGTAATATATATAAATATTATATATATATATATATTATATATATATATATTATATAAGGTATATAATATGAGGAATTTTTTTTTTTGGTTCGCTGAATTCAAAAATGTTTTTTATGTTTTTGAGTAGCTACCTTGTTTTAGATACAGGTGTCAGCTATTCGGAACGCTTGGTTTATAGTAATACATATATATATATATATATATATATATATATTATATATATATAATATATATATATTATTATATATATATAATATATTATTATATATATATATATATATACTTATATATTATATATATTATATATATATATATATATAATAATATGATATATATATATATATATAATATATATATTATATATATATATATTATATATATATATATATATACTATATATATATATATATATATATATATATATATAATAGTATATATATATATATATATATATATATATATATTATTATATATATTTTATATATATATATATATATATATATATATATATAATATATATATATATATATAATATATATATATATATATATATATATATATATATATATATATATATATATATATATATATATATATTATATTATATATATATATTATATACCAACGGCGACTCCAGCAACTTTTTACTACTCGTGCTCCTCTCTTCTCTCTCTCTCTCTCTCTCTCTCTCTCTCTATAATATATTATGAAATACAGGAAATGAATAGGTTATACTTTATTTTTAAAGATAAAGGATATATTATATTATATCTTTTTATAAACTTGCAGCCCCTCCATGCCAAGTATACACGAGCCGCCACTGTATATAGATATATTATATATATAATATTATATATATAATACTATATATATTATTATATATATATATATAATATATATATATTATATAATATATATATATATATATATATAATATATACTGTTTAACAACTTTATTTAGAAGAGTAAATGTGGCACAAATTTCCATGAAAATATTCTTGCTTTGGCAGGGCCTAAAATATATGAAATGCTATTTGAACTTTTATGTCATATTTCTCTAAAACCGTTAATGTTACTGATATGTTCAATACATGAAAATATAAGGCCAATGATGCTCTATAATGACTGTAAAAATTTTATCTTTACTATTCTTTAAAAAAAAGTTATTGACTAAAAACTGACTTTCCATTTTTGGGGTGAGAATGGAAACACAAGGGGGAAGAATGGAAAAGCACTTTATTGGCAAAATAATTGTACACAGGTAGGGTATATATATATATATATATATATATATATATATATATATATATATATATATATATATATTATATATATATATACTATATAATAATATATATATTATATATATATATATATTATATACTATATATATATATATATATAATATATAATATAATTGCTTCTAAGGGAAAAAATGGATAAGGGATAAAATGGAACAAATACCATTCTCCATTCTTACCCCAAAAAAATTCCCAAAAATTTTTTTTGGGGTGAGAATGGAAACACAAGGGGGAAGAATGGAAAAGCACTTTATTGGCAAAATTTTCAAGTCATATTTTGTATTATATATTGTATTTCTTTAAACTTATTAAGTATATATATATATATATATATATATATATATATATATATATATATATATATATATATATATATATATATATATATTTATTTTTTTTAATTTTTTAAAAAGAAAAAAAATGAAAGAGGGAAAAAATGAAACAAATACCATTCCATTCTTACCCCCCAAAAAATTTTTTTTTCAGGGGTAAAACAGAAAAAACAGATTATCCCCCAAATTTTTTGAGGGATGTAATAGAAACTCAAGCTGTTAATGGTCAATTGGGGGTACCCCAACCTTTCCAATTTTACCCCGGTTTGGTTTCAAAACTCATTAGTTTGGTCTGTAGACCCTTATTTGTCAGAGTTGAAATCGAGATTTTTCCCCTCCATTTTATAGCATGCTACTTTGTCAGGCACTACTTTTGCATGGTATATCAGAGTTAGATGATAATAATATATTTATTAGTAGAAGAAATGAGCTAACAAACCCAGGTTTAACTTTTCAAATATCATGTTTCCTTCAAGTTAAAAGTATGGTTTCCTTTCTTACCCCATATTTGAAAGTATCCACTCTTACCCCGTCTTGCTAAATTATTTAATTAGTAATTAAGAGATAATATATTACTTAATTACTTTACTTAAAATGGTCCTGTCATGTCATTACTATTAATAACTTGTAACAATAGCAATACCATTTACCTTTATAAGTTTCAGCAATTAGGAAATGACATTCATTCAGCAGTGGGAATTGGAGTGTCTGTTACCAAATTTTATGTTTAATTTGTAAATTTTACATCTATTATTTTATTTTTTTTATTTGTCAAATAATACAGAAATGACATTACAAATAGCAAATTCAGTTATTGATCATTTTATTTTTTTCCTCAAAAATAGAAATTTTAAAAAAGCCCCAAAAAAAACCCACTGGACTGTGGTTTTTTGGTCCAACCCCGAGTTTTTTTTCAACCCTGAAGAAAACCAATAGAAAGATGATTATTTAAATAATAAGAAGACACAAACCATAACTAAATATTAAAAACTTAAATTTCTTAGATCAGCCAAAGACCCAATAACAGAAGTAACGATTAAAGATCTTCGTATCTGATCTCAATAGATGTAAAAAAATACTTGTAAATTTTGTAATCTTAAGTTAATTTAGAGTTAAATAAATAGGTGTTTTGTGAAATACAATAACAAGCTGTGAAAGAGGCATGTGTGATGGAATGAATGCGAGAGTGATATGATTATATTTGTACTATATAATTTGTAAATACCATCCTTAAAAATAGATATAAACCAGAATTTCTTGCTTATTATTTTCTCTTAAGTTCGTGCATGTCGTTTCTGGTGTAAGTTCTTAATCATTTGAGTCTCTCTATGCCTAGGTATGCCCCTTCTTTTATTTGTGTCAACCCTACATATCTATATATCCATGTTTTTTCTATTTGTGAGGTATTTTTAACATCTTTAATAATCATTTTTAGGCTTACAAACAGTAACGCCAGTCAAGTAGGAACAGGTGTTCATAATATTTCATAATTTAAGAATTTTCCATACTCAGAAAACAATTGGGGACTATTACTTACTTTATATGTAAGGTAAGCATCAGTATTTTGATCTACAGTTTTGCTTCCACTGCCCCTGTAATTTATTCCTTTAATCTCATTTTTATTATTTCTACTTTCATCTTTTCCTCCCAATATAAATTGGTAGCAGAGAGTAAGTTAACTGCATTTCTGCTTGAGGCCAATTATTGGGTTGTCTTTGGGTACAGACTACTTTTTCTTACTTTTGTATGAATGACAATTTAGCAGACCAGAAGGAGGTTTCTGTGCATAATTCTGAAAGGCCCACATATTCTATTCCTAATACACCACCATATTCTACTCAATATCCCACCACAACAAACTAATTTAGTAAATTCAGTCAATATTGACAATGACATACTGAAAGCGTTAATTATGCAAAATGCAGAAATAATTAAAGTAATGACAGGTTTTATGCAAACTTTTGCCCTGTCCCAAACTCCTAAAATAATACCACCAGGTAAATTAATAGAGATCTGGAGAGACTCTTTCTTGTTTCTCACTTGCTGTAAAGATTATTGTAGGAAGAAATATCCAAGATCATCTGATGGAATGGTTCCCCTGTTGAGAACTCATCTGGAGGGTACCAACTATGATGTTTATAGTCACTTCAAAGAATACAACTGATTACAGTAACATTGAGACTCAAATGTTACAATGGTTCAAAGAAGAATTAAATAAAGAACAAAAACTGGAAACTGATAATTTTTCAGAAGCAAAGTTGCAAAATGGAGAAAGTATTGCAGTGTTTGCTATACACTATATTGGCACAGCATGTGTTTCCTGGATCAGATGTGCAAATGCCATTGGTTAGGAGAATTTCTCAGTAGTTTGCCACTGAAAGTGCAATAGCAAGTTGAGACTACTTTTAGTACCATCAAAAATACCATTCGTTTAGAGGTCCCATGGGATCGCCTTGTACCAATAGTAGACACTAATTATGATCCCCCTAAGAAAGCTGAAGGTAAAAGTGTCCCTGACATAGGGGATTTGACTGAGGA
Organism: Trachelipus rathkii; assembly: GCA_015478945.1. NCBI lineage: Eukaryota > Metazoa > Arthropoda > Malacostraca > Isopoda > Trachelipodidae > Trachelipus > Trachelipus rathkii. The sequence goes on from JABUQX010134042.1 coordinate 19,855, forward strand.
GGCAAGGATCGGTGCCGTGTCTCCGGTACCCCAATCTATTTCATGTTGTTGTCATTTCCAGAAGCCCTCATTAGCATCAGACAATCAAAGGCAGAGGGAAGAAATACACAGCAGAGTCTTGTGTCTCCTTGTCAGCATCAAAGATC
>JABUQX010134042.1:22500-47500 GCA_015478945.1 Trachelipus rathkii
CTCAATGTTTATTCTACGGAATAATAAATGCTGGCATAGTTAACGCACATACCATTTACACAAGAAATCAAAAATCACTTGGTCAAAGATTAACCCCACGCAAAGAATTTATGATGAAACTAGCTGAAGATCTAATAAGAACAAAAGCTAGAGAAAGATTAGCAATTCCAAATCTAAAGAGATCTGTAAAAAATGTTATAACATGCTGTTTTCCGGAACCTGGAGATGAAAGAAGGGCACCGATTCCTGCTCAGCCAGAGGCACCGAATCCTGCTCAGGAAGAGGCACCGAATCAGCAACAAGTTAGAGGAGGAAAACCAACCCAAAAAAGATGCGAATTGTGTCCTCGTAAATCTGACAGAAAATCGCAGATGAGGTGCCTTCAGTGCAATAGATGTGTTTGCAGAGATCATTCTTTTATAATATGTGCTAACTGCAGAGGTAAAATATATATATATATATATATATATATATATATATATATATATATATATATATATATATATATATATATATATATATATATATATATATATATATATATATATATATATATATATATATATATATATATATATATATATATATATATTCAAATTTTGTTTCTAGAACTACAAGAAATGCTGAGTCCGAATATTTTACTTGATTTACAGATATATCGATAAATCGATATATCGATTTATCGATATATCGATATATCTGTAAATCAAATCCAATATTCGGACTCAGCATGTCTTGTTGAATCTGAATATCTGATTTGATTTACAGATATATCGATATATTGATACATCGATAATCAATATTTTACTTGATTTACAGATATATCGATAAATCGATATATCGATTTATCGATATATCGATATATCTGTAAATCAAATCCAATATTCGGACTCAGCATGTCTTGTTGAATCTGAATATCTGATTTGATTTACAGATATATCGATATATCGATACATCGATATATCAATTTATCGATATATCGATATATCTGTAAATCAAATCCGATATTCGGACTCAGCATGTCTTTTAGTACAAGAAAAATTATTTGAACAAAAGTAAAAATACAAAAATAAATAGAAAATAGATATTTTTTGAAAAATTGATAGTTTTTACGTTTCCAAATTTTTACCTATATATACATATATAAATTTTTCAGATTGCTAGGTCCATTTTTTCGGGAAGATGGCGGAAATTGTAGAAGAACCTTATGGCTGAAATACTTGATAAAGAAAGTAATAATTTCTAAAGAAAATTTATTTTTATTTATTTTTTTTCAATCACCTATAGAAAAATTTTATTTTTTTTACATCCTTTTTTTGAATTAAAAATTTAAAGGTAATTTCCATATTTTTATATTCAAAAACTCATTAAAACTATTAAAAAGGAATGAAATTGAGTTTATATTTACCTTTTTATACTTTTTGAAGTATTTAATTATTTTTAATTAATATTTTAAAAATAGGGGTGCCGCACACCCCAGAAGATCGTTCTAGTTACAGATTTGACATTGGATCACTCTAGGGTTAATGACTTATGTAGCTCAAGAAAAGTGTCTTGTTGTAAACAAATTGGACATTTAGTAGAAAATAGTCCTGAGAAAAATGGGACCCAGTTGAGCTGTCCTTATTGTAAAAATAATCATCTAGGAAAAGATTGCCCTACAAAACAGGGAAACTACTTGGTTCTACTGTGAAAGACCTCACAACAGAGCCTCAAGAGAAATGGGAGTACCAGGCTACCAGCAGAATATTAAGGATGGGCAATTTCTTGGAAAGTCATTGGAAGTTGTGCCAGAAACTTACGAGGCCAACCCAAGACCACAAAATATTAATAAAAAGAAAATCTCCATTCGAAAAAATAGACCACCAGTTAAGTTAATGAAGAAGAAACCCCTATTCAGATTCCACTTCAGGAAGATGACCAAAATATTATCGAGCTCAGCTTACTGAGTGAGGCCTGCGAAAGATACATTGATTATTATAAAAGCTTGTGTAATTGACCAACCTAATTTAGGAAATCTTACAGAGTTTGTGGATACAGGTGTAGGTGTTAGCCTCATGGTCGCAAGAAGGTACCATCAGCTAGATAAAAGGAAGTATATACTAATAGAAACTGTATATATAGATAGAAAGTAAAGGAAGAGTGTGTTTTCTGTGCAGATTGCCCTGACTTTATCATCAGATTATACCAAGAAACCTGCAAGATTCATTGTAATTCATGATGAGGTCACTATGACATCATGCTGGGATACATCTTGGAGAGTGAGCACTTGTTACCTGATCCTCGTGAAAATTATGTTAAGTCTGTTCCTAGAGACATTAGAATTCCATCACCGGAGGTATTCTCTTGCATTTTGATAAAAGACGTGTAAATAAATAAATATAAATAAATCACTTGAATGTTAACAAGTTGAAACTCAACAAATCTGGACGCAAATGAAGGAAATGTTTGTTAGTAATGCAAGAGAAGTTTGTGGATGTGCTAAAGTAGGAAGTAAGAATGTTAACAGCGAGTGGTAGAATTAAGAGGATGTAAGCAGTTAAAAGTAAAAAAAATATGATTGAATGTACCAAAAGCCAATGATGAGGTCTCAAAAGAAAGGTTTTTTGGAGGAATTGTATAAGGAGGAAAAAAGGAAAACTAAAAGATGCATACATGGGAGGAAAAATGAGGTAAATGAACAGTTTGGAAAGAGGATGAATGGGGACTTACAAGGGAATAGGAAGCTCTTCTGGTAGGAAGTGTAAAAGGTTAACAATGAGCATAAGGGTAATCTGCTTAGAATAATGAATAAGGATGGTGCTCTCGTAACTGATGAAATGGATGTGAGGAGAGAGTGGAGGGAACACTTCAAAAATCTGTATAGCATTGGCAGTAATGAAGAGGTGATAGTGAATGTGTGTGGGTTTGATGGTGCAAGAAGGGAATAAGGTATTTTACAGGAGCAGAGGTCATTTAAGTAGGGGGTAATGGATAGAATGAGAAAGTTAAAGAATGGTAAAACCTGCAGGCATAGATGGAATTACTGGTGAAATGATCAAGAACAGAGGCAAATGATGGTTGAATGGATTTGGAAGTTGTGTAACAAGGTGTTTATGGAGGGTATAGTTCTGAGGGAATGGAGAAGAGCAGTAATAGTACCTTTATATAAGGGTAAGAGGAACTGTAGGAATTACAGGGAGTTAGTTTTTAGTGTTGTAGGAAGGTTCACTGTAATTTAGTCAAGAAGAGGATGTTGAGGGACTAATTGGTGAAGAACAAGGTGCATCTAGAAGTGATAGAGGATGTGTGGAACAAATTTTACATTGAAAAAAAAATGATTAGAGAAAATGAGAGAAGAATAATAAATTGTATTTAGGTTTTATAGATTTGCAACAGGCATATGACAGGATTAATAGGGAAGCTCTATGGAAGGTGTATTTAGGTTTTATGGATTTGCAACAGGCATATGAAAGGATTAATAGGGAAGCTCTATGGAAGGTGTTAGTGGTAAATACTGAATGGAGATAAAAATATAATTGATAGTGAAGTCTGTGTAAGAATAATTGGTTTAAGTTATTATTAAGAGCGGAGTGAGGCAGGGATGTGTTATATCTCTTGATTATTTAATTTGTATATGGATGGGGTTATGAAAGAATTAGAGGTAGGGGTGATAGGGGAAGATCTTAGAATGATGGGGAATGGAAGAGAGTGGAGGTTGCCCTTCCTATTATATGTTAATGAATCTGTATGGTGAATCTGAAGTGAGTTTGAGAGGATTGGTAAAGGGGTTAGCAGGATGTGTAAAAGGAGGGGTTTGAAAGTAAATGTAGATAAGAATAAGGTTATGGTAGTGAATGAGAGTGAGGTTATTGCTAGATGGTGAGCAACTGGAACAAGTGTCTGAATTTAAATATTTAGAATATATGTTGGATGAAAAGGGAATGGATGATACAGAGTGTAGGGGGAAAGTTGTAAATGGTAGGAGGTGGTTGGTGCAATTAAACCCTTGGTGGATGTAAAAGGACTAAGTTTTGAGTACGCTTGGGTTTTGTTACCTGTGTTAATCTATAGTAGTGAAACTATGGTTTGGAATAGGAGGTACAGATCTAGGGTACAATGTGTTCAGATGGACAATCTTAGGTGTGAGAATATATATATATATATATATATATATATATATATATATATATATATATATATATATATATATATATATATATATATATATATATATATATATATATATATATATATATATATATATATATATATATATATATGGTGTCAGTATAGCTTTGAAAGTTGCATCATAAATCGAGCACGCTACGAGCATGGATGTGGGTAAATTCATGTTCTTCAGCCCTGCTAAATATATATATATAATATATATATATATATATATATATATATTGGGGATATCCCGGAACCAAATTTTTGGTTCCGGCCGGAACTTTCCGGAACCTTGAAAAAGTTCCGGCCGGAACCGGAACTTTTTGACTTCAGCTACACCTTACATAAGCTGCGTTTCCAGAAGCCCGACTGCAGCCCGGGCGGGCACACATACATCGTTTCCAGAGCCCGTTTGCGCACTTCTACGTCACGTAAACGTCACAGTCAGGTGCCCGTTGTTAAATCCTCGATTTCGGGAATTAATAAACGGGCGGGCTGCGCGGAAGAATACTTTGTTTACAAACAAATCTTTTTACAAAACATGTGTCGGAAATGGCTTGCCAAAATTTTTAATATTTTAGTTAACTTTTATATTAAGGATACTAATATATCGTATCATTTCATAAAATAGATACATATAAGTATAAGAGTATTGCTTACAATTGCCAGCTGATCCGACGGGCGCGCTCGGCCGTTTCCAGGTACTAAAATTTCCTGTTCTCTGATTGGTTAATGTAATTTTTTTCAATTCGAAGCGTTTCCGAGTCGATTTTGCACTCGGGCTTCTGGAAACGCAGCTATTTTCTACTTTAAACTTGTCTGATTAACAAGTGGAGTCTCTCTAGAAGTATCTGGCATCTTGTCATATCCATACTGTGAGCTTTTAGTTTTACAAGCCAAAATTTGGATAGCGAATAATAAATTTAATAAGTTGTGGAATATACTCAAGCTGCGTTTCCAGAAGCCAGTGCAGCCGTGTGCAAATTCTTTTTTTTTTAATGATCGAAAAAAAATTTAAATTACCCGATAAGAGAAAAGAAAATTAGGTACCTGGAGAGCGCCGACGAGCCCCGTCGGATCAGCTGCAGTGTAAACAGCTCTCTTATCATAGGCAGTGCTCTGAGGGGGCAGGGAGGCACTTGTCCCCACTCGTGCTGGCGAAATGAAAAATGAACTTATATTGTGCCAGACGACGTTTTTTAAAGAAGAGGTTTATTAGTGGAAAAACTGAAAAGATACATCAATCGATAGATAATAAAGTAGTAATTATTAATTACAAGCGTATTATAAATATTATATTTTATATATATATATATATATAACTTATATATATATATATATATATATCCTTTGCTATATACTCTACATATATATATATACTATATATATATCTATCTGCTATATATATATATATATATATATATATATATATATCACTCAACCTTGCCACCCCCTAAATGAAATCCTGCCTACGCCCATGACTCTTATACTTATATGTATCTATTTTATGAAATGATGCGATATTTGTATCCTTAATATAAAAGTTAACTGAATATTAAAAGGGCTACGACAAGCATTTCAGGTATGTTTGACCAAAGAGCCCCGTTTTGTAAATAAGTATTCTTCCAGCCCGGTTATTAATTCCCGAATCGAAGAGTTAACTGTGAACACCTGGCTAAACATTCATGGTAGCTGAAGCAAAACTCTGAAGCTACATAGCATAATCAATGCCCGCCGGGGCTGCAGTGGGGGCTTCTGGAAACGCAATATAAAGTTCTGGGTCTTCAAAGAGTTTAAAAAGCTTTTTTTCAAAGCCCAGTGCGTGTTTGAGGATAGAGATGACGTTTAACTCTATAACATAGAAGTAACTTATTTTCCCTACACCACACAACATTCAAAATTCAAATAAATTCATTTTAAGTAAGAAAATTATGGAATCTTGTTTTAAAAATTTTCGCTTAAACAGTTTAGTTAATATTTTGTTTTGTAGTAGTTTCTACTTTAAAGTTAATTTCTTTTAATAATAATAATAATAATAATAATAATAATAATAATAATAATAATAATAATAATAATAATAATAATAATAACCTGTACAAATTTTATTTATCCCCAGGTCTAGATTCTAGAGCAAGATTGGCACAAAAAAGATCAAATATTTAAACCAACTGATTTTTTTACGTATTTTTTTTTATTAAAAAATCATGATTTTTTTTATTTTTTATTTTTTAGACCACTTTTTTTCTAAATTAATAATTAATCCTAGCTATTACCTAATTAATGATAAATAGTTCATCTACATAAAAGTAAATTCATCAATGTTGTTTCAAGTCATAATAATAAAAATAAATAAGAATTAGAGACTCAGATATTATACAGAAAATAAAAAAAATTAAATATTATATATATGTATATATTTTTTTTTATATATAAAAAATATATATATATATATATATATATATATATATATATATATATATATATAAGAATTATATATAATAACTATATATATATATATATATATATATATATATATATATATATATATATATATATATCTATATCTCTCTCTCTCTATATATATCTATATATATAATTTAAATAACTTAATTAAACTAAATAATTATATTTACAAACTTATTATTAATTAGGCAATAATTAGGATTATAAACAAATTTTATAAAAATAATGGCAAAAGCAATTTATTGTCTAAAAAAATAAAATAAAAATAAAAAATCTCAAAAAAATCAAAAATATCCCCAACCCGTTCTAGAGTATTAAAGCTACCGGCTCGAGTGTGAAAATATTGTTTCATATTTAAGGGGGTTTGAAGTATAGAGTCAAGTTAATTTTATCATGATAATTGATTTCATGCAAGTAGATCCTCATTAAAACGCAGTGGTCTTATGAAACATGAATCTTTGTATATACATGGTTGACAAAAAGATAATAAAAAGAAAATTAAAATTACAAAATTACAAAAATAAAATTAAAATTCTGTAATACCTTATGTTGAAAAGATAAAAATTAAAATTAATTAAATTGCAAAAATAAATAAAATGTAATAAAAAAAATATGATAAAATGTGAAATGAAAAAAAAAAAAAATATTGGGTGAGACATAAAAAATAGCATTAAATGCCGATGTACTTGATGCATACTATGAAACAGTAATACAACCCTCTACAGTTCTGGACTGTATATATCCCACTTTCAACTTCATTTACAATTTGAAAATTGTTTTCATTAATAAATTATTAAAATTTCATATTACAGTCCTCAGGCTATTCAATTAAATATATAAAACAATTTTATCTCAATTTTTTTAAAGGTTTGTACATTGTATGATACACCTTTAAAATATAAACATGCATGCTCATTTAAAATGTAGAAGGTATACCCATATAATCATAATAAATATCCCTACTAATTAACAAGTCAAATAAATCTGTTTCTCTACACCTTTCATTACTTGATATTTTCTATCATAAAATTTATTCGTTATTAATGGGATAATACTTTGCTGACTTGCATTCACCACCTTAACTGCAAGGTAAATTTAAAATTGTGATTTTCAGGGGGTTTCCAAAGTTATCACAGCGATGTAGCTATAATCTGGGGTCGAGAACCTAACCCCTATACGTTCGAGCGACTTTATATCAATTTTCTGGTATTCATGCATCTGTCTGTAGCTGTGTAAATGACAAATCAATTACTGATTTATTAGAAAGACAATTTGAAAAGTGAAGTTCCAGTTGGTCAGCGAACAAGCTAGTTCAAACCGGAACGGAACTTCAAAAAAATCGAGGTTCCGACCGGAACCTGGTTCCGGTACATCCTAATATATATATATAATTTATAATTTTGATTTCTAGGGAAAAAAAATCCATTCTTACCCCCTATGGAATAAATACCATTCTCCATTCTTACCCTTTTTTGGGTTGGGAGATGAAAACATAATAAGGAAAAGATAGAAAAAGCACTTTATTTTCAAAATAATTACCAGTAGTGGTAGTTCTCTGCTGGTGATGGACGATTATGAAATTTTGCCAGTAATAATGTGATTAAATAACTAGTGGTGCCCAGATGGCTGATTCTACAGTGGTGATAATTCTCTTTGAAAAATATCTTTACCCATTTCCTCTCTCTCTCTCTCTCTCTCTCTCTCTCTCTCTCTCTCTCTCTCTCTCTCTCCCTATATATCCTCTCTCTCTATCTTTCTCTCTCTCTCTCTCTCTCTCTCTCTCTCTCTCTCTCTTTCTCTTTTTCTCTTTCTCTTTCTCTTTTTCTTTCTCTTTCTCTTTCTCTTTCCTCTTCTCTTTCTCTCTGTCTTATCTCCCTATCTCTCTCTCATACTCTCTCTCTCTGTTTATCTATCTATCTATATATCTCTATCTTCTCATCCTATATATATATATCTCTCCTCTCTCCTATCTACTCTTACATACTATCATCTCTCTCTCTATCACTCTCTCTCTTTCTCTCTCTCTCCTATCTCTCTCTCTCTCTCTCTCTCTCTATATCATATCTTACTCTCTTTCTATATATATATATCCCATCTATATATATATCCCTTCTCTCTATATATATCACTCCTCCCTCTCCTCTCTCTCTCTCTCTCTGCCATACCTACTCCTGCTGCTCTCATATATACTCTCATCTCTCTCATATACACCCTCTCTCTCCTACTATATGCTCTCTTTATATCTCTCTCTCTCTCTCTTACCACCCTCTACACTCATCTATATCTCTATCTTCTCTTTCTCTCTCATATATATGTATATGTATATATGTATATAACAATAATATATATATTATATATATATATAACAACATCCTCATATATAATATATATATATATATATATATATATATATATATCATATAAGTTTCTATTTGCAGGAAGAAGGTCTGTTGTTAATAATTATTTAAGCGATCTAATTTTTGAGTTCTCTAAAGTCTCTTAATAATAACGTAATAATAATAATAATAATAATCTAATAATAATAATAATAATAACAACAAAATTAATGAATCATGAAAAGCATTATTAAATGGAAATGAGGGAGACATGTTTGTGAGTCATAGATTTCTAAGGTCTGATAAACTCATTTCATTATATAACTGTAAATAATGAACCCAGGATAAATGTAAGGTTACCAGTTTACAGATGATGGCAAATAATACTTTCAGTTCAAGAATCTGTGTTAGTTATAAAAATTTAAGAATGGGGAGAGCTATAAACCGTTGATGCTTTCATGATTCAATTTCATATTCAACTGATCTATCTCTCTTGAAGCCATGGTTCAAGTCAGTGTGCTTGTTCTCTAGCCTGACAGGCACAAAGACCAGTGCATATCGAGAGTGGAAAATTCTCACTCTCCCAATCACTCTGTGTTTTCATTCACCTAGAAATCGTTGCAGGGATGATACTCTTCGACGAGCAAGCGGGCTTTCATCAAACGGCGCTAGCTTCCTTGGTTCTCCTACTGACGGAAATCTTTCTGGCTCTTATAAAAACATCTCAACGACTTCTGTAAATCTCTCCCTTTTTCCTCAGTGTTTCTGTGCTAAATTCTCCAACTGAAAGGTCAATCTCTTTGGCCTCCTATTTTCCACTAACTCAACCCTCAGTGATCTAGCATTTCATATTCTCCTCCTTCTCTTCCATCAAGTGTTCTATCATCTTCTGCCTGTGATTACATTTGATGGTGCATAGGCTGAAATCCTGAAGGATAGGAGAGGCAGGCTTCCTTCAGATGACAGCTCCTCCCCAAGTTTGGGGAGTGTGTGATACTATCACCTCGTTTCTTCTACTCCCCTTATAGTATCATGCTGCTACTTTCCTAAAGTGTTGGAGAAGCTCGCACCATGTCAATATTCGAAAAAGGAAGCCGCTTTGATCCTTCTAACTACCGCCCTATGACTCTCACTTGTATTCTATCTAAGATCTTTAAACCACTAATCTCATGTAGATTATCTTGGAAACTCTGTTCATCCTTTTAGATGACAAATCTTGTGAAACAAGCTCTGTGAGTTCTTCTGAGCGATATACTTTCCTGTCAACACGTTCTGGTTCAGCTCTTGGGAACCTCAGGAGGCTGCGTCAGGCGCTCCCAGCCACCTCAGCAGCATTTCTGACCGAAGGTAACAACCATAAGTCATTGCTCTCAAACTCCCTCACTGGTTTCTCTTTCTCTGCAGCAATTATGTCTGGCTTTCCTTTCAAATCTCAATATTCTTTGTTGGTATTGACAATTCTTCTTCTTTTTCATAAATAGTGGTGTTCCCTCCAGGTTCTATCTTCATCTCTCATACTATTCACACCGTGTGATCTTTCACCACTGCATAACTCTAATACTCATGTACCGATGACTCATTCATTCTTCAACTCATTTCAGTTTTGCTTCCTTTTACTTCTAGAATTACTCTATCACTAATCTTTCCTATTACTATTCACTGATCTGGATAAAATTTCCCAGGATGAGATGATGGATAGAAATTCAATTCTTTAAAAGCTAACTTCTGCAAATCTCCTTCTCTAGTATTCTAGGTACCAAATCATGCCCATAGTTCTTTCAATCTATATATTGACAATATAAACATCACTGGCATAACATAGCAGCATCTTTGAAACCTCATGCATACCAGCAGTTCCACTCAGGCAGGCCTCAAAGAACTGGGAGTTCTGTTTAGACTACCAAAGACTTTTCTCTTCTCAGTTGCTGAGCTACCGGGGTCTCAATAAGCCTCATTATTGATCTCTCTCATATCTGAAAGGAGGAGAGAACCTGGTTCTGGCTACCTGGATGGTTGGTCAAAGATGGCTTATAAACTGTTCTGTTGTGGGTGCTTATCTGTCATTCTATGAAGCACCCCAGAGAGGCAAAACATGGGGGAACTTATCATTTTAGTGCCTTAATATCTACAGCCTCAATGCTTTGAGTGCTGTATCTGTACTGGTTTTTGTGTTGGTATATTAGTAGCTCTACAATTTCAGTGTATGTAGTGCTGCTATATACCATACCTGTTCTGTGAATTCTCTTATGTGCCGCATAGTATGAATTTAATCTATCTTGCTTTAAAGCCTCAGTCTGTGTACTCATCTGTAATTACCCAGCTGAAGGGTGTTTTCAGGCCACCACTACACCCTCAGATAGGGCTCTGAGTGTAGATGGTAGTGTAACTAACAAAAATCCTTAGTTGGGCAGATATGTGGCAATGGGCTAAATCACCCCTACTCACTCCATCGAAACATCAGAACAAAGTTATACAAAATCGCACTCTTCAACAAACCTCAGATGGACCACGTCGCAACCACACAAACTTTTACCTATTCAAACTTAAATTTAACAAATTTAACTCAATACATAAATCTACCATAATCTCTGTCAAAATTGCAAATCCTTATATCCACCTCATTTCTTTCCACACCAACACAAACACATTTCACTACACCACTCATTTCACTGTTTTCTTCCATCTTTGTTTCGTCTGGCTAGCAATCTAAATTTGCCTTTCAAGTATATCCATGCCTCTCTGCCTCTTCATAAACATTTATTCCACTCTGATGTTCCATGTATCCATACTGATTCTGTTTACCTGGCCGAGAAAGATAGAGACGCCATGATCAAAATCACCTCTGAGCCATGCATTAGCATTCCTGGCAAAGATAAGTGGTAGTGGGCAAACCAACCTTCTACATATCACTTGTTGTACTACAACACGCAGGACCATACTGATGTCGGCAATTTTTCCCCACATGGGTTATAAGGATAAGGATGCATCCTTGGGTCATTGTCTAGAAGAGGGTGTGGATATAAATATCATAAATATAATCTCCATGATGAGATGATGTCTAGGGAGGTATTTGTCTGGAGGATGGAGTACAGTGGATATGAGCATCAAGTGAAAGTGACCATTAAACACTGGAATGTCATGGGAAGAAACTCAAAGTAGTATATATATATATATATATCTCATATATATATATATATATAACTATATATATATATAACAATATATATATATATATATATATATATATATATATATACTCCTCTCTCCCAAAAGTAAGTTTACTGAATATAATAACAACATAACCTCTGCCCTCCTGCTATCTCACTACTATATATATATATATAGTTATATCCAAAATTCATGTCTATTTCAGTGTGACAAAGGCTACTTTGATGACAATATTAATTGACTTGGTACATATAGTGGTGACAGTTAAATCGTCCATCACTAGTATATATATATATCCTTTCATATCTCATATATATATATATATATATATATGCCTTTCCTGTATACCTCCTCACCTCATCTCCTCTCTCTCCTCTCAATTGCTAAAGTGCCACGAAAAACTGAAGAAATAAATGGAGACAAATGCCAATCCATTTTTGCCACAAACATAGAGGTGAAACATTATCACACAATTTTAGGGGTAATAGAAACTCAAGTATTAATATTATTATTCAGATTTACCCTAACCAACATTTCCACTGGACTTTGGGTTTGCAAAACTCAATTTAGTTTGGTCATGAGCCCTTATTTGTCAGAGTAAAAATGGAAATTTTTAGGCTCCATTTCTATAGCATGCTACTTTGTCAGGCACTACTTTTGCATGGTATATCAGAGTTAGATGATAATAATATATTTATTAGTATAAGAAATGAGCTAACAAACCCAGGTTTAACTTTTCAAATATCATGTTTCCTTCAAGTTAAAAATTGGATTTCCTTTTTTCCCCCAAATTTGGGGGCCCACTCACAGCCTCACCTCTCCTGCATATGCATCCTCATGCATATATATATATCATATCATCTCCCTCATCACATCTCCTTTATATATATATATATGCATTCATCATATCTCTCTCTCTCTCATATATATCACCTATATATATATATATAACATCGCCTCTCTCTTCCTCTACTCTCTCCTACTCTCTCTCATATATAACCTATATATTAGGGGATGTACTAATAGTATAGGTATAAGCAGTATAAACCATTTTGGGAGATCAGATATCAGGTTCCTTCTCCTTTTTTGTGCTCCAGAATGTGCCCAGCCCATATCTGCAGCGTACAGTGTGACAAACTCTACTTCCCACACCATATTTTATGATGAATTTCTATTAATTAACTCAATTCCTTATGAATAATATTGTATTGGACCTTTTGCAGTTGATCTAGCCAATTTTTGTTGCCGGTAATGTTTATTATTATTATTTTAAATATTATTTGAAAAATGGTTTATTTTTGTGTAATTTCCATCGGTAACTATAAGATTTTCTGTAAAAAAAACTATACAGCGAAATCTCTTCAAATTTGATAGATATATTCCTAAATTAGTACTAAAAACAATACTGTACCGCAATATAGCCCAAAGGACTCAAAAAATTTTTATATATAGGGCGAGGTATTTTTAACAATTTTATTTTATTTTTTTAATATATCACGATGTAACTTCATTAGTTTTACATTTTAAGAGGTCTTTTTTCAACATCTTTCTGAGGAATACCTGGAAGGAAAAAAAATTTGAACCGAAAAAACTTTGAGGAATTTTTTTTAAAAAAAAAAAGAGGAGTGGACTAATTTGCCCACATCGGTATTGGTTAATATGGCAGATACTTCTTACTTTTTGGGGAATTATGTGAAACTTTTAGATTCAATAATAAAAACTAGTTTTGACATATAAGAGTTCTAATGAATTCCATAAACTATTGAAACCCACAAGAATGGCATCTCCGTGAACCACATCTAGAATGCATTTAAATAGAATAACTGTGACAAAAAAAAAGATTCACAGAGTGGAAGCCACCTTATCATATGGAAACATCACTGTTAGTGACGATGGTAGCTTTTCAGCAAATAAACCTACTGAAGATGAGGATTTGGATATGTTAGACTTTGATAAGTTCATGCCCAAAATTGCATTGACATCTCATTAACCTTCAAGGAATGATATTGAGAACATCGTAGGTACTAAAGCGACTCCCTCGTAAGGAAGTGTACAAAATTTGCAATCTGTGAAGAGGCTCACGAAAATATGGAGATGCTGCCTACAGAGAGAATCCTTTCATGTGGTGGCGGCATGAAAATGGGTCAAGGTTTCCATTATTATCAGTGCTTGCAAGCAAATATTTATCAGCCCCTCCCTCATCAATCGAGAGCGAGCATATTTTTAGTGTAGGTTTGAATGTAAACACCCCAAAAAGGAACAGGCTCTCACCAGATACTAGTGAAAGCTTAATGTTTTTGAATTTGAATATTGAATGATATATATTTTGAAAATTATTTTTATCATTATATGTTTGAATAATGGCGTTTTTATTTTGTCAACTATTGATTAATTGGGGTGCACCCATTATTTTATTTCTATATTGTAGCTAATTAAAAGATAATCCTTTGCCCATGAGTGTAAATATATTTAAATCATAAAAACTTCGTAGCTAAACTTTGTTAATACTTACTGGAAAATGGAAATGGAATATTTTGAATAAACACAAACATAAAAAAGCTATTAATACTATATTTGCATTTATTTTTCCTTTAAGATACTATATTAATTTATAAAATAAATATACTTGGGCATAACCAAATATGAAATAAATAACTAAGTATTGGTTGTACAGCGAATGCAATCCTGAGTTGCCCAGCAGTACAAATGTTCAATCTTATTACTGTGTATTTATATATAATTAAAGTATCGGTATCGGCACCCTAAAAAAAGAGTATCGGTATCAGCCTCTTTTCTGGTATCAGTAAGTTCTAGTAGTTATTAAGGTTAATTGCATGTTACTATAGTTATTAAAGCTGTAATGTGGTTAGCATGCATATACTTTAGATATAGTTTTTAGTTTTAGTAATTGACAAGCCCTAAGGTAGTTATTGACAAGCCCTAAGGTGCTTTATGGATTTGCATGAGCATGTTTTGGACTTTGTGTATTCTGTATATAGTTATTGACAAGCCCTAGGGTGCTTTGTATATTTGCATGAACATGTTGTTTGGTGATTGGTTCTGTTGGCTTGACTGGGACAGTCTCGATAGGCCCATGTGGCTTCTTACTGTCTTTTTATTTCTAATGTTCTAATGTTCTAATATATATTTCATAGATGTTCAGTAAGATTATAGGTAGTTCTTCTGCCTGCAAGTAAAATCTTCCTAGTTACCACGCAAAGTTCAAAATTTGCACAATACACACATAAAAAGAAGACATCCATAGGGTGGATGCGGAACCACCCACTTAGGTCTAACTGCATAAAATATTGATCTTCCAATGTGGAATACAGGATGTTCCTTCTTATAAATGGCGAAAATTTCCTTAATACTGCAGGCATGTATTTTTTCACTTTCACCACTTTTTCTCCTTCAACTCTTATAGTGATAGTGTCTTTTTTGCTGGCGCTCTGGGGAGAACTGTCCCATTCATCTTCCAGATAAAATGACAATGCAATTTGAATATCAGCTCCATTTTCCAGATAAAATGACTGTGCAATTTGAATATCAGCTACATTGACAGGGTGACCATAATACGGATCCACTTTTCTAAACACTCCTTTTGCAGCCTTCAAATTTCTTGTATTCTCCACCACATATTTTCTTAATTTATTTTATATTTTTACCAGGTTTGCAAAACACCCGGGTTTTATTAAAAAACCCAGGGTTTTTTGGGTAAAATGGGTGGGCAAAATGGACAAAATAGATTTTATAAAAAATTTAAAATTTATAATATATATGTTCAGCAGAATTATATATATATATATATATATATATATATATATATATATATATATATATATATATATATATATATATATATATATATATATATATATATATATATATATATATTACCGATATAGCCTAATAACTGAATGGTGAGTTGTATTAAACAGAGTAATATATATATATATATATATATATATATATATATATATATATATATATATATATATATATATATATATATATATATATATATATATATATATTTTAACTCTAATAACTTTTATATTTCTCTCTCTCTCTCTCCAGGGGTGACAGTTATCCATATATGCTGTCCCTCCGTCGGCTCGAACCCCCTAAAAAGGAAATAAAAAGAAAAATTAACATTTTCTCCAGAGCATAATTTAAAACAATATTTGGCAACTCTTGCTGTCGCACTACTTCAGAAATGGAAGGTTGAAGAGAGCGTTCGCTGCGAGGTTGATTAGAGCTTACGCTGCCAGACCAAAGATTATACTAATATTTAAGGTGTTATTAATAAATATTAGAGTAAAATAATTTTTTTTTTAAGTTTCATCAATGAAATTTCTTGCAGAAATCAAAAATATTTATTTTCCTGTAGCTGTTATATTTTTTTTAGTTACATACACGGGATATATATATATATATATAATATATATATATATATATATATATATATATATATTAATATATATATATATAATATATATATATATATATATATATATATATATACACCGCATGTAATAATAATATGACGACTTAATCATAATAATAACAATAATATATATATATATATATATAACATATATATATATATATATATATATATATATACTATATATATAATATATATATAAGAGACTTGACCTTTAAAAGGAAGTTAACCGATATATATATCGAGACAAACAATGTAACTTAGACCACTTAAAATTCATTTCAAGGCAATAATGTAAGTCAGGTTACTAATAACAGTTTTTTTTTTTAATAAAGAATACCCAAGATTAAATCGCAAAGATGGAAAGAGTCAGGGTCTCTCGGCATATATATATATATATATATATATATATATATATATATATATATATATATATATATATATATATATATATACTATATATATGGCATATTCATATATAAATTCAGGCAGGGGGGTTACCTTCATAGTCTCAGATGTTTTTGAATTTGACATATGTTAAAATTCAGGAAAAATTAAGATACACATATTTTTTTGTTTTGCCCAAAAACATTTCTGAGCCAAGATATAGGCCACCAAAGATGGCATCCTGGATACCATTTTTCAATTTTGATTTTCGACAAAAAATTTAAAGTGCTGTATCTCTGGAACGGTTCAAGATATTTTGATGCGTTTTTTTTTATTTAAAAGATAATATTTTTCTGTTTAAAATGATATACTCTTTTTTTGAAATATGTGTACAACTTTTTTTTCTTCAGCTTCTTTTCCCTTTTTTTTTTGAAATATGTATTACTTTTATTAATCCAAATTTTTTTTTTTTTACTGTTGGTCAGTACTATTGAGTACTACATTCCCTGAAAAGGAGAACTTCCACTTTTGAGTTTAATAGGTTAAATCTGGCACCCTTAGCTACTTTTAGCTACTTTTTGTTTTTGTTGTTGTTGGGTCGTGTTTGGTGTGTTTATATGGGTTTCCGATGTCCCCGAGTAGATTCCCATGGTTTCCGAGTTGATTGGTCACCCCGTTCAAGGGTGAGGGGGGGTTGAGCCCCCTAAATACTGTTAATGCTCATAGATGGATGAAATTTGATGAGCGCATTGAAGAGGGTGAATGAAATAGAATCCTGATGTTAAGTCAAGTGGCGGAGCACATGAACCGGAGCTGGAGCCTAAGCCTGATCCGGAGCTGGAGCCTGATCCTGATCCGGAGCTAGATTGAAATTCTGGCTCCAGAGTCAAATTGAGTCAAATGAGGTGTCTTTATATATGTTTTTAATGCTGTAGATCTCGAATTTGAGGGTTCCAAGACCCTCAAATAAACCTGAGGACCCCCGTGAGCGGGATCCCAACTGAAAAGCACCGAGTACATGACAGAGAAGACGAAGGAAGATGGAAGAAAAGAAAGAAGAAGTCTCATAAGCTGAAGCAAATGAGTCATTGTAGGTGTCTGTGTCTGCTCCGGTGCAGTACAGAGTTAGTAAACATGTGCTTAGCACCTTAATAGTGGTGTTAATTTCTATGTTTTCAACGTCGTAGATTCCTTATTTGAGGGTTTCAAAACTCTCAAAGATGCAAGAGGACCCCCCTGTGGGGGTCTCCCACTGAAAAGCACACCCCGTTCAAGGGTGATGGGATTGAGCCCCCCAAAAACCTGGAAATGCTGGTAGATGGATGAAATTTGATGAGTGCATAGAAGAGGGTGAATGAAATAGAATCCTGATGTTAAGTTAAGTGACAGAGCACATGAACCGAAGCCAGAGCCTGATCCGGAGCCAGATTGGAAAAGTGTTTGGAAAAGTGGATCTGTATTATGGTCACCCTGTCAATGTAGCTGATACTCAAATTGCACAGTCATTTTATTTGGAAAATAAATGGGGCTGTTCTCGACAGAGCGCCAGCAAAAAAAAACACTATCACTATAAGAGTTAAAGGAGAAAAAGTGGTGAAAGTGAAAAGTTACATGACCCGCGGTATTAACCTTTGAGAGTACTGAAACTCATAATCGGAATCTACATTGTTGAAGATATATATATATGTATATAAAAACACATATATAAGAAAAATATATATTTATATATATATATATATATATATATATATATATATATATATATATATATATATATATATATATATATACCTATATATATATATATATATATATATATATATATAATATATATATATATATATATTATATATATATATATATATATATATATATATATATATATATATATAATATATATTTAGATTTTTATAATAATAATATAATATATATATATATAAGGGCACCAATATTATGGTGATAAGTACATGTTTACCAAATTGACACAGAACCGGCGCTGTTGTGGTCGCCTACAATGACTCATTTGCTTTGTCACATGAGACTTCTTTTCACTACTTTCTTCTTCCTTGGCTACACACTGTGCTTTTCTTCTGACTCTAGCTCTACCACCGGCACCGCCTCCGGCTCAGTGCTCCAGCTTTGGCTCATTTGCTCTGTCATATGAGACTTCTTTTTTTTTTCTTGTTCCTTCCTCAATCTTCCTCTGTCATGCACTCTTGCATCTTTGAGAGTTTTGAAACCCTCAAATAAGGAATCTACGTCATTGAAAACTAGAAATTAACACCACTATTAAGGTGCTAACCACATGTTTACACTAACTCTCTTACTGCACCGGGCAGACACGAACACCCTACAATGACTCATTTTGCTTCAGCTTATCGTCATTGATCTTTCCTTCTTCATCTTCTTTCGGCTTCTGTAGCTTTCATGTACTCAGTACTTTTCAGTTCGGGTCCCGCTCACGGGGGTCCTCAGGTTTATTTGAGGGTCTTGGAACCCTCAAATTCGAGATCTACAGCATTAAAAACATATATAAAGACACCTCATTTGACTCAATTTGACTCTGGAGCCAGAATTTCAATCTAGCTCCGGATCAGGCTCCAGCTCCGGATCAGGCTTAGGCTCCAGCTCCGGTTCATGTGCTCCGCCACTTGACTTAACATCAGGATTCTATTTCATGCACCCTCTTCAATGCGCTCATCAAATTTCATCCATCTACGAGCATTAACAGTATTTAGGGGGCTCAACCCCCCTCACCCTTGAACGGGGTGACCAATCAACTCGGAAACCATGGGAATCTACTCAGGGACATCAGAAACCCATATAAACACACCAAACACAGCCTTGCAACAACAAAAACAAAAAAGTAGCTAAAAGTAGCTAAGGGTGCCAGATTTAACCTATTAAACTCAAAAGTGGAAGTTCTCCTTTTCAGGGAATGTAGTACTCAATAGTACTGACCAACAGTAAAAAAATAAATAAATTTGGGATTGGCATTTTTTTTTTATTTTTTTTAAAAAAAAAAAAAAAAAGGGAAAAAGGCTGTAGAAATAAAAGTTGTACACATATTTCAAAAAAAGAGTATATCATTTTAAACAGAAAAATATTATCTTTTAAATAAAAAAAACCGCATCAAAATATCTTGAACCGTTCCAGAGATACAGCACTTTAAATTTTTTGTCGAAAATCAAAATTGAAAAATGGTACCCGGGATGCCATCTTTGGTGGCCTATATCTTGGCTCAGAAATGTTTTTGGGCAAAACAAAAAAATATGTGTATCTTAATCTTTCTTGAATTTTAACATATGTCAAATTCAAAAACATCTGAGACTATGAAGGTAACATTTTTCCTTTGCCTGCCTGAATTGACATGGACTACACCATATATATAAATTATAATGTGTGTTTGTGTCTTTGAGTGTGTGTTTGACAGTTCGTGCGTGAATAAGAAGAAGGAAACCAGCTGTTTCTCGGTTTCTCCTAAAAATGTAAACTGAAACAAATCAGGCAAAATTAGTTAGGCCAAGCATGTAATAATATTATAATTGTAATTTTTATCAATATTTTTCTTTTATCACCCCTATTATCTTAAATATTACATTTTTCATTTAACTAGAAAAATAATTGTTTTTAAATGGTTTTTACAAATTAAAGAAACTATAAATTAATTAATTAGTTATACAAATGTAGTAATCTTCACAAAATGTGAAAATGGTTCAAAATACAAATAAATAAAAAAGTAGACTTAGGCTAGGCAGGGGCTGGCAGCCTAGGCTACTAAGCTAAGCTACATCCTAAGACTATAGGCTAAGTAATTAGATTATTAGACATGAAGGAAAGATAAATCGCTATTAAAATTTAAATGAATTGTAGATTTGTAGAACATATATTTTAATTTTTAATCAAACAGGTATTATAATTTAATAATTATGATTCCATAATTGAATTATTGAATATATACAATATTAGAAATTTAGAATAATATACAGGTCTTAACTCTTAACTCTTATGTCAGTTATGTGTGTTGCTACTTGCTTATATTGATAATTAAGTTTAAAAGTTATGTTTGTTTTTTTTTTTTATCTTTGAAAGCCCATTTTTCAGTTTCACAATATTGCAATTACATTTTATTGTACTAATGATTAAGTTGCAATTACATTTTATTGTACTAATGATTAAGTTTTCTTTCAAAGTATATAATAATTATGTACCTAAATTTTCTTTTGTGTTCAAGACTTCAAGTGACTATTAATAAAATTGATATAGTTAATATAATTTTTAAAAACCCAACATTTCTTTCCATAATACTGTAATTACAGTGTAAATATATGTAATAATTCTGTTCTTTTATCTCAGTTCTTAATAATTATATCAATCTGTTATAATTTTTTATAAAACCCGCCTTTCATTTTGCCCGGGCTTTTTGTATAAAAAGCCCAGCCCGGGTGGGTAGGTGGGTCTAGACAGTTGCAGTACAACTCTGATTTTACTATTTATTTTTATATTTTTTATTTTTTTTTTTTTAATTTATTTATATTAATTTTATATTATTATTAATTTCTTATTTTATATATTTTTTTAACCTTACTATATTTATTTTTATTTTTTATTGTATTGTACTAAAAAAAAAATTTAATTTGCAAAATTTTTTAAAGATTGCTTTTTAAACTATGGTTTCATAATATATCTGCTATTATAGTGTAAATTTCATAAAATAGCAAGCCTCTAAGCATAATAAATGGTGTTCCCTCATTTCTGAGTATAAGAAAAGCCTAAGATTTTCAAAACTTTGAAAGGCTGTATTTTTTTTTCTATAGACGTCAGTTATTTTTTTTTTTTTTAAACTTCATTTGCTTTTTTTTAGAATCTATACTGTGATTTTTATAAATTGGCATTGAATTCCATGCCCCACCATACTATACTATTTTCTACTTGCACTTACTGCCTGCCTACCACTTTACTACTATCTTACCTCCACAGATATCTCGACGGTGAACCACTTCTACAATGCATTTAAATAACATATTGAGGAGCTTGCTCACGTAAATAAAAGATTACAAGTGGAAGGAGCCTTTATCAAACCCCTGGCAACAGCACTGATAGTGACGATGGTGGCTTTTCAGCAAATAAAACTACTGAAGATGATGAGGATTTGGATATGTTAGACTTTGATAAGTTCATGGTCGAAAATTGCATTGACATCTCATTCACCTTCAAGGAATCACACTAAGGAACCTCATCGAAAAACTGAAGAGACAGTCATCAAGAAGCAAAGATAATAATTCAAATTTGAAATCTGTAAAAGAGGAGATGACGCTCTACGAAGACATGGAGATGCTGCCTACAGAAGAGAATCCTAACATGTGGTGGCATGAAAATGGGCCAAGGATTCCATTATTATCAGTGCTTGCAAGCAAATATTTATCTGCCACTCCCTCATCAGTCGAGAGCAAGCATATTTTTAGTGTAGGTGGGAATGTAAATACCCCATAAAGGAACAGGCTCTCGCCAGATACTAGTGAAAGTTTAATGTTTTTGCATCACAATTTGAAAATTTTTGAATTTGAGTATTAGATGATATCAATCTTTATCTTAAAGGAGTAGCTATATATATTATTATTATGTCATGTTTGAATAATAGCTCTTTTTTATTTTGCCTTTTCAGCTGACTAATTGAGGTCTCTTCTTTCATTTTTTTTATTCTTTATATTAGTGATGGGACTATTAATCGTCATCGACAAAATCGGCAAATTTTACCCCAATCACCATCGTCAATTTTCTTCCGATTATTTTGCCGATTGAGTGAGGAAATATTACACCAAAAACTGGAGAAAGATTATGTTTCTGCATTATAATTTATGAGCTCTAAATTTAAAGTACTAAAATTTTGTATGTCTGTTCATGTCCCCACATATTAAATTTTTTTAAAATCAGTGTTTTGAAGACACTTACTTTATATTAAAGTTACATAAAATATTAATTTGAAATACAAGTAACAAATGATTTTAATATTAAATAAATCATTATTACACTGGTCTAAAAAAAAAAAAAAAATTCTTTCTGGCATGGACTTTTCCATCTGTTTTATGCTAATAAGAGGGTGCTGATTTCAAATCTGATCTCAGATTTGCTCTATCACATCCCATTTCTATGCAATTAGCAAACTCCATTTTCATGGATTTTATCCAAAATTAACATTTTGTCACTGATGATTGCAAGTTGTTGCGAGTCAGTGACTGCTTTAGTGATAAAAGATGGAGTATTTGGACGAGTGTGTTTATTAATATTATTTTATATACATTTCACAATTTATTACATATTACAATCATTTTATGTACATATCACATTTTTATATTTTTCATTTGCAGGTTGTGATCTGACAATAGCTACAACATCTGAAAGAAGGAGATGCCATTATGACACATATCTTCTACTACATCTGTGGGAGCTTCACTTTGCAGGATCAAAGACGCAACATTAATACCTTTGTCAAGAGGGTGTATCTTGCCTACTTTAAAGTAGGACTTGGAGACAAAGACAAATATTGGGCTCCTCACAAAGTGAGCAAAACGTGTGTTGAAACTTTGCAATCATGGTCTAAAGGAAAGAATGCTAAGCTAAGATTTGGTGTGCCAAATGGCTTGGAGAGAACCAACAAACCATTTGGATGACTGCTACTTCTGCCTTGTCAATGTAAAAGGTTTCAATAAGACAAACAAACACCACTAACAATACGCAAATATATCCCATCTGCCAGACGACCAGTTGAACACTGTAAGGAAATACCTGTGCCTGTATTTACTGAGATACCGGAGATTGATGTAAATATCAGTTTACCTTCTTCTACAGATGATGAGGATGATGTTGACCTAATATACACCATCTATTGCAGATTCTGGTACAATTGTTATGTTAAGTCAGCCTGAATTGAATGATCTGGTAAGGGATTTGTATATGCCAAAGCAGTCTGCTGAATTGCTGGCTTCCAGGCTGAAAGAGAAAGGAATACTCAGACCTGGCACTAGTGTCTCCTTTTATCGTAACAGAGAAGCAGCTCTGCGAAAGTACTTCCATTCAGATGGTCAACTTGTTTATTGTAATGATGTTGAAGGGATTCTTCTCAATATGGGACTGCTCGCATATGATTCAAGTGAATGGAGACTTTATTGGCAGTAGTTAAAAAAGTTTGAAATGTGGGTTACTGCACAACAGAAATATATATGGTTCAATCCCAATAGGACATTCTGTACAAATGAAAGAGGAGTATGCCAACATCAAGAAAATTCTGGAATAGATTGCAATACTATCTTCATGGATGATTAATTTATATGGATTTGAAAATGATTAATTTTCTGCTGGAGCAGCAAGGAGGTTACACCAAATACCCTTGTTTCCTGTGCTACTGGGACAGTAGGGCTACATTAGAACACTGGGTGACAAAGACCTGGCCAAATCAGTTTGACGCCTGGTTTCAAGAACATCAAGAATGAGCCTCTGGTTGATTAGAGAAAACATCATCTTACCTCCACCACACATAAAACTTGGGTTAATGAAGCAATTCATCAAAGCTCTTAACAAGGATCTTAAGACTTAAACGAGGTGAGAGAGTTGCCCTATAAGGGGTGACGAAGAAGGCAGGAATATTTGATGATCCTCAAATAAGAAAACTTATCAGTGATCCACACTTTGTTACAACAAACAGCAATGACTGCGGCAGAGGCTAGAGCTTGGAACACATTGTCTGATGTGGTAAGGAATTTCCTTGGGAACAGGAAAGCGGACAACTACCGAGAGATTGTGGAGGAGCTGCTCTTGAGTTTCCAAGCACTTGAGTGTAAAATAAGCATCAAAGTTAACTACTTACATAGTCACTTTGACTACTTTCCAAAGAACTTGGGTCACGTGAGGGAAGAGCAAGGTAAACGCTTTCATCAAGACATTAAAGTTATGGAAGAATGCTACCAAGGCTGATGGGACACCAACATGACAACAGATTACTGCTGGTCCTTGATGAGAGACATTCCACAAACTGTACATCGGAGATCAT
>JABUQX010134042.1:52500-55000 GCA_015478945.1 Trachelipus rathkii
CTACCTATTTCTTACAAATTATGCTTTGCTTGAGCTCTCACTGTTTGCCGAATAGGCTATTATTGACCTAGGTATAGGTTTACTCTTAGTGCTAGGGCATATACAAGGCCTGCATGTGTTTTGTGATAATCCTGTGCCTTCTTATAAGTTTATTTATGTATGCTTGTAATAGCTTTGCATTATTGAGTTTATTAATGAAAAAAAAAAAAAATTACCCCATTTAAAAAAAAAAAAAAAAAAAAAAAAAAAAAAAAAAAACTTTGATACTAAAATTAAGTAGCTATACAATACCTTTCAAGTGTTTACCCAGCTTGTTACCATATTTTGAGGGATTAAATTTAAATTTATACTTATATTTATTATTAGAATTACTCTATTCTGGCTTATAAAAATTAACCCTAATACCAAGATAAAATGTAAGCCTATTGAACTTGCGATTATGAGCCTTTACATGAATTTAAAGTGCCACTATATTTTAGGACCTTTATTCATATTTACAGTAGTCGTTTTGATTTTACCTTATATAGGCTTTCTATTCCCTTTCGGATATGGTGGGGGCAACTTGGATATAAAAAAAAAAAAAAAAAAAAATTAATATTAATTGCATGTATTGCTACTTTCGCAGACACATTGCTTTGTGCATAGAAGGGCACAAATAATTTGTAAATATTGCTTTAGATTTAAATTAGTTGTAGTATTTAGATTAACAATTTTAGGTTTATTTTTGCTTAAATGTTGCAAATAACGTTTTGCTTAGGATTCTATTCTCGAATAGTATCTTCTCTTTGTATTTAAGCCTAATAATTTATTTATGCTGTAAATTTATAAGAATCGGTGATGGAACACTTCTGCTCTACTATTACCTAACATGTGTGTATTTTGACCTATTGGTTTTAAACTTTTACATAACCTTTTACACTTATTTGGCATATTTTGGAATAAAAATTTGTTTGTGAATTTAACTTACGTACATTACATGTGTTTTTTAAACATCGACAACAATTGGCCATTGGCTTTTAAACGTCTACATTAACCTTTTGCATATGTGTAGTCCCTTTATATTATTTAGCCTATGGGCTATTAAAAATAAAAACTTATTTGACATTGCATATGTTTGTTTATTTTGCATTTGGCCATCATCGGCTTCCTTTGAAAAAAAAAAAAATACTTTTGACCCATGTGGTCTTTTTTGATAGTTAATAATAATAATAAAAAAAAGATTTTGCTTTGAATCTCATTTAATTCTGGTTTAAACTGGTTGCATATTGCACAACAGTGCTACCTTATACTCCTATTCCCTTTTTTGTCTCTGATTTTACAACAGTGCTTATTATATCACAAACATTGTTCAAAGCTAAAATCTTACTTTAAAATTTTTATTTGACTTTACATTTAGCCATCGGCTTCTTAAAAAAAAATACTTTGACCCATGTGGTCTATTTTTTGATTGTTAAAAAAAAAAAAAAAATTTTGCATTGAATTTCATTTAATTCTGGATTGAACTGGTTGCACAACAACAGTGCTAGATTATACTCCTATTACCCTTTTTTTTGTCTCTGGTTTTACAATAGTGCTTATTATATCACAAACATTGTTCAAAGCTAAAATCTTACTTTAAAGTTTTTAATTGCACAATTTATTTGTTTTTACACACTTGTCCTTATGGACTGCTTGAATAAATTTGAGTAATTCATTTTGCCTTTCCATGCTTATTACCAAATGTTGAATATTTTGCTTTATTATTGTACTACATATTGCTTGAACTCTTGCTTAGTACTGATTATTAAATACTTTAATTTGGTCTCTTGCATATAAAGTTTATATTTGTTTACT
The DNA here is from genome assembly GCA_015478945.1 of Trachelipus rathkii. Lineage (NCBI taxonomy): Eukaryota > Metazoa > Arthropoda > Malacostraca > Isopoda > Trachelipodidae > Trachelipus > Trachelipus rathkii. Next base: position 54,334 of record JABUQX010134042.1, read on the forward strand.
AGAATATCTGGCATTCATGCTGGACTTAATTTTTGATTGTTTATTTTATTGCATGTTGCTCTGGATTGAAATTTGTTTTAAAATTGCTTGCACTTTGAACACTGCTTCCCTTAATTTGCTGAAGGAGCATAAGAACATTTCTTATGTTCTTGTGTTCTTTCAGCAAATTCTTTTTTGCTGGGAGGATATTAGAAATATTTTATTCCTGTATTAAACCTTACTATGTTGCTATTAATTATTTTAAATTAACTTGGGGTTTTTAAAATGCTTACAAGATTTTAGAATAGTTTGGTGTTTGGAGACTTTTTTGCTTTAGCGATATATTTTTAGTTTGGCAACACCCAAAGGCATGGGTTTAAAAAAATAATTGAAGCAAGGGTCGCTCAGGGCAGATTGCTGTTAAGAACTAGGTTTTTAAAATGTAGCCGTGAGCTATTACAGTGAATTTATTTATAAAGTTGGCTCCTATATTTACATAAAATTATGAAGAGTCTACAAACCGTAAAGTATATCTCTTATCGTTAAACTTAAATAATATTTTTAGTCTTGGGTTCTGAACTGTCTCCTTTTTATTAAAAGAGTAAACAGTGCCCAACATAAATTAGGTCAGGTGTAACTTTTCTTTTTGTTCTATTTTAACCTTATACTCTTCTAATTCTATCTCACT
>JABUQX010134043.1:0-28011 GCA_015478945.1 Trachelipus rathkii
ACGACGCACGGTGTAGAATGGTACTCAGATACTGTTGATAGCATATAGAGGATTATAGCTTGACTAGAGTAGTGTCGGTAGAGGATAGACGATAATATAAATTAATATACTATAATATATAACATATTTATTACTTATTACTATATTTTTCTCCAATATTATATATATTATATTTACTATATATCTATTATATTATATTATTAATAATATCTATATTATATATCTATCTATCTTATATTATACTTATATCTAATATATATATATATATACATTAATACTAATTATTTACTATTATTAATATATATATAATGATAATATATATATTACTCTTATTACTATCTATATATATATATATCTATATATCTATCTATATATATATATATTATATATTTTATATATCGGCCAATTATTTGCAATCATAATTGTTAATTATGTACTATAGCTAGGTCTACGCGTCAGTATTATGAAATATCAAAATACCATTTCAAAGTACCCACATGATCATCAACTTAGAACTGAAAATTCAAACTACAGTTTGCACTTTACTTTTTATATTCCATATAACAATTACTAGTACTTATATTAGAGTTTCCTCAAGATCACAAAACACGTTTATTCTATAAATATCAAAACGATAATATCAAAGAAAAAAAAAAATACCTCCACTATGACCTATAATATTTAATTACGTCTATAATAAAAACTGGTCAGGGTTCTCTCTTATGTGATTATCAGTCAAAGTCAATCTGATATTTTGTTCCCAAATATCAAACCACGCACTAAAGAAAGTCCCTAATTTTTTGCTGTATTTCAGATCTAATTCACTTTACGTTATTTATTTTTCCTCACACGTAAATGTATAAGTAGAACGAACATGACAGATATGTCACGTATCTGTGAGAGAAATCTAGTGCCTGATGGCCATAACTTCAAAAAACATTCTGTGTCTGGTGCCCTATCATTCCAATTCTTCTGGAACAGTTATTTCCGGACGATGCCTGACTTTGGAAACAATGCTCTTGAGATGGACATAATACGTTTCACGATGACTCTATAGAATGTGTTATTGCATGACATATCAGAAGAAATAAAAATTTAATTTCAAAAGCAGATGGACGTAAAAGCAACTAACAATTTACTACTTTCTTTCTTTATCAATATATATATATTTATTTAGTAATATATATATATATAGATTATTATATATTATATATGTATTTATTATATACAGTATATTAAATATATATAAATATCTATCTTTATATTTATTATACATATTATATATTTTATATTATATATATCATATTATAATATTAATTTATATACTATTATTATTTATGTATGTATACGCTTTTGAGAGCATATCGACAAAGAAAGATTATATTAGTGTATAAGTACTAATTTATTATTTTATAAATTTATATATTCTAGAAAACCGAGGTTATGTATAAGACTATAAGATAAACTACTAATTCACAAAAGTGCCAGGATGCAAATATGGAGAATTATTAATGAAATACGAGTCCCTGAAACTGAAATCCCAAAACGAAGTTGAAATGGCACTGTAAGTAAATAAACAAAATGGAAATGGCACTCTCTTCTTAAGATAAATAAATAAACACTATCTTTACTTCATATTTACAATCTACACTCTTAACTATATATATAATTTTTTAATATTATATTCTAAACATATCAATATCTATCGCTCAATATAAATTTAAGTATCTCAATATATTATTGCGTCTATGTAACATACTTGTATCTATTTTTTATTGAATTAATTTGTTACTAGTTGATCTTACTATATAAAGTTACTACCTGATTAAGTTATCCTTATGCTTTTATTGTAGTTGAGAGGCATCATTCTTTTAAGAATACAGTAAGAACTATTCTTTTTTACACTCTAAAATGTCTTATGCGTTATTTTGTCAATCATTAAAAAACATGTTATTAACACATAAAGTAAAACACTATTTAGCGTTACTTTCAGATTAGCACATAACATAAGACCTAATGTAAATAATGTGAGTATTTTATAAGCTTAAATGGAAGTAACGCTTAAATTTTATGCGTTATTTTAAGCGTTAATAATAATCGGTTTTATAAACAATAATGTCGATAAATCATTTTTTCTATATTCTCATTATCGTTGTCATAGTATTATTAAACCTGATATATATTGTTTCTAAATACTATAATTCTTACTGATCGTTATATAATATTAATTAATAGGTATAATATATATATTTAATTAATACTTATATATAATATATAATATATTAATTATTTATATATATTAACTTATAATACTATCTTATAATATTTATATTCCTATTGTTATATATTATATTTAAATATAAAATAAAATTAAATATTATTATTAATTTAATCTTAATACATAATACCACACCACACATATTTCAAATTAATCATATATTTATTATTTTATATATATTTATATCTTCTTCTCTCATGTAGCTATAAGGTGTTTTCGTTTTTGTGCCGTCACCATGTACTATGGGACATAATGACAGCACTATGTAATAATGCCATATATATGTATCGGCTAAATCGCCGCTCATTATTAACACTAATATATAGTCATACTATCTTGTATCTCCATTTAATTATAGTACATATCACACCTTCGTCGGCAGTCCACACAATAAATACTCACACTACCCTAGCGCTTCCCGGGACCGGGACCGGAATCCTTACTAACCCTATGTAGATATAAGTTACTAATACGTAGTAGCGTAAGATTATCTATATACTCACTTTGGCCCAAGGTGGCCCACCATCCACTATTATCCTAAACCTACACTCACATTCTCTCACTAAATATTTATTAGGCCCGCTTATCTTCATATCTAGCCTCACTGCCATACCAACCATTTCTTCTACTTCGAATACATTATTCTCGATTTTATCAATGACTATTATATATCTATATTTATATTCTTACGGTCTCTACACCGGTAGGTATTATCACCCAACATCGTCATACCATACTATATAACATTAAACGCTTAAATACCACCGATCTTTATACAATATCTTATTACCTTCACACATGACCAAACCTAATTATATAGGCGGTCTCATACGGTGTGAGATCAAGTACAATTGATAAATATGTTGAGAAATGTAAACGATTATTAAGATGAGCTGTGTAGGTTGAGTGAAAGAAGGAGCTTAAAATACGCAGAGGAATATTATTAATTATATAATATATTATATTAATTATTATATATTATATATATTAATTAATATTTAATATTTATATATATATATATATATATATTAATTAATAATATATATATTATATAATATATAGCTATATATTAAATAAAACATATATATATATATTAATATATAATATTATATATATAAATATATATATATATTATTAATTACTTTATAATATAATATATTAATATAAATAATTAATATATTAATTATATATATATATATTAATCTATCTTAATATGTCATTTTTGGTGATTTTATTGATTTTTTAAAAAAAATAAAAAAAAATTTATTTCGATTTATCTCCCATTTATTTTTAGTTTTTTTCCCCCTGTTGCTAAATTAGATCGAGATTACTTAAAAATTTTTTGGATAAAAATTAAGTCATAATAAATCTAAATTTATTAGTCCACTACTATTAATTAATGAGTTTGTAAGTATATAATTGATTAATTTATTAAGTTTTAAATTATAAGTGTGTATTTAAATATTATATATATATAATATATCAATTATTCTACATAAGTAGTAATTATTTCTGATGTAATATATAATTATAAATACTTATTTCCTTTATTTGAATTCCATAATTTGATATCAACTAATAACATTGATTGAATTTGCTTATTGTATTATATATCGATGAAATTATCTCTATTCCATTAATATTACGAGGTGATATACTTTAGTAATACATTATTATTAGCAAAAAAAAATTGCGGTCGATCTTTTTCCGATAGCACAAATAAAAATAATAAAAATTCGAAAATGATTTTTTGATTTTCTTTGATTTTCTTTTAGAATACTACAAGATTACTATTTAATTTTATTATTAATCCTGATTATATTAAATACATTCAGTAAATAATCCTATGTATAATATGCCCTAATTATGTTACATTAAGTTAAGTTTATAGTGAATAGTATAATAATTAAATTATCATTTAAGATATATTTAAATCACTTATATACTGTACTGTTAAATAATATTAACTGAGTAATCTAGATATTTTTCATTTATTGATAAATGATTTTGAAACTGTACATTGATTGAATAATGCTTAAATTTATAATAGAATTATTTTAAATTAATGAAAAAAAAATAAACTTAGCGTTTATCATTAAAAAATCTAAAAAATAATCATAAAATCAAAATAAAATCAATGATTTTTGATTTCTTTGATTTTTTAGGCAACAGAATTTTCACTTTTATATGTATGATATTCATTGATAAAATTATAGTAAAATTAAAGTTTATTATTATTACGCTAATTATTAATAAGCTTAGTAAATTTAATTTTATTTTAAGTTTAAATAGTAATTATAATATCAATTATACATATATCATATTAATTAATTAATATATATATATAATATATATATATAATAACATTAATATATAATATATATATATATATCATATACGTATATATATATTTATATTTATATTATTAAATATTCATTAATATATATTATAATGTAATAATTTAATAAAATATTATATATTATTAATATATTATAATATATATATTAATATATTATAATATGTATAATATATATAATTTAATATATATCTATTTATAATATAATTATATATATATATATTATTATATATATATACCTCTATATAGTATATATATTATATATATATAATATATATCATATATATAGATATTTATATTATAATAAATAATATATAATATATATATATAATATATAATAACTATATTATTTTATAATATTATAATATCTGAAAATTAATATTATTATTATTTAATTTCCTTTATATTGATAAAACTGATTGGATAACATACATATGTAGATGATATATTGAGCTAATTAAATTAAATAGGATGAAATATACTTACTCAATACTTATATTACAACGCAGTGATATCACTAATAATTAATTATAATTAATTTAGGAAAATTAAAAAATTTGCCTAAAAATACGTTCATAAGTTTCTAGATAGTCTATTAGGGCATAAATACAAAAAAATTCAGTGACCATTTTCACAGTTAATATATATTATATTCATCTCAATATGATTTCCTCCTATATTCCATACTGGATTATCTAATCCCAATTGATGATATGTTTTATAACTCAATGCACATATACTTCGTTCCACTGATATACCGGTATTTATTGATATAACTTGATCACTTTATTCACTTAATTATAATATTGTATTTATACGGCAATAAACTAAGTGAGGTAATATTTTTATAATGACTAGATTTCGATGTATTTACTATATATCATCTATCTACTCATCTTCTATCCATAACTTAAAATATAAAATTAATTATATATATATATCATCCTAAATATTACATATCTAATATTCACTCACCACCTACGCAAGTAAGAACTTGATTTGCATATTAGTATAAGGATAATAACTTTACTATATAAATTAATGTTGGGAACTTGTTAAACTTTGAATTTTTAAAATCTTTGGTATATCAATTATGCAAACTCTCTATCTGTTCCCAGATTATGCATAGACTACCAAATATTTTATTACTTGGATTAATCAATAATCTATACCCATTCCATGCGCTGTTATAAGCTAGAGCTTTGCGATCCTAGTAGTATCAAAAATAAGAATAGTATATATAGTATAATACTATTAATAGCTATTAAAATAATAAAGTTAAAATTGGTATTAACTAATATATTTATTTGAGTAATATTTCTATAGTTTATCGTTCTAACTTTAACAAAATAATTTTAAATGTATTAATTAATCTCACGAAATAACTTTTTTTTATCAGTAAATCTAACATTAGGCTATTACCTTAGTGAAATCAGTAATAGAGACTATAGTGAAATTTATTATCATATACTTTACCATATGTATATTGATTACTTGTATTATTTTACGAAACCTTCTACGCATATTGTGCGAGGTATTAATTCTGATGTATGTTAGTGCATATAGGACTAACTGAAATTATTTCTTTATATCCTAATGCTATTATTTAGTATATTTAAATTGATATTCCTCTTAGAGTTATTTATCCTTTATTTTTTGCTTATATACCTCACCATAAATCTCTGGTTGTCCCTTCCTCTTGCTTTATGTACAGATTTTATGTATAAAAACGACATTGGTGTATATTCTCTAATTAATCTGTTATAAATTATGGGTAGCTTCTATCACTCCAATAGAGATTTATATAGATCACTTCCACGATCACTCTATTCTATCCTGCATGTATAAAAACCATCCAATCCGTAACTTTATAATCCTCCTGCTTAAACTCTCAGTGGCGTAATGAGAATGAGCTCTTAATCTTTAGTATATTAAACCATATTTTATTATATATTGAAGAAATAAAAACTTATCTCATATAACACTTAATATTACTGAATACGCCCTATATATATATATTAGGTTTGTGTTTGCTCTTAGTACATAATACCAGAATGAACAAGATTGAATTTCGAGTTTCTTATTAAATGTTTTTTTATGTTATCAATTGAATCGCAGCAATTAATTATTTGTTTTGCTTCAATACTTTTATAAATCTGTTGAAATGTTGTATAATCATATATACTTTATAAATTATTTTAGTAATATTATTGTTTATTTATGTAATATTAATCTAATACATCTAGTATTCTACATATATATAACTAAAATATCATCAATCACTAGATTAAAATATCTTCGAATCTTTATAATCTGTTGTAAATGTGTATTGAATATATATATATATGATCACCTTATGGTATTAGTTTTTGCTCCTTAAAGAGCTCAAACCTTATTCACTCGGCATTTATTTTATTTCTATACATAATCCTTCACTTAGGGTAAGACTTAAAGCGTGTTAAAATGTTTATAAGTAGTAGGCCTAGTTCGTATTATTCTGGATTTTATATTTAACACGACCTAATATATATATAAACAGTTACTTTTGTAGTATACTTTATAAACGAATAGCTATAACATTATTCATTTAGGATAAAAAGCCACATACATGAATCATATTTACTCTATTTATTTACATAACATATTTTTCAATATTTCCTTTTTCTTGTGATCTTTCTAATTAATGGATGTTATATTTAACATTTATGGACTATAACTCATAATACTATATAATACAACGTACTTTGAACAGAGGTATAAGATAGAGTTAGTATCTGAATGCAACAATTATCAGAACTTTTTTCAATAGTATTTATATGATAGGTAATTCAGCTATATAGTGTATCTATAGTCTATAGAAGGAGTAGTTAAAATATCCTGTAGTTTGTATTCTATGATGAGTTATGTAAAACAGACATGATCTTATAGGTATTTCTTACCTTAATATTGTGGAACTTAGTACTACTAAAAGTTATCAGTAAGGTATAAACTTTAGCTATCATAAAAGGTCCAACTCCTTACATATGAGTATCACCACATTATGCAGTTTTAATATCAATATACGGAACATCTATTCCCATTTGCAAAATAATGAGGAGTTAATAAATAAGTGTAAAAAAGTACTGAGTATAATTCCGATATTGTTATTAACAAGTGAAATTAAATAATAGTTAAGGTAATTAGGGATAATGAAATCATTATATTATTTTATATGAATAAAATAGTGATGAATGAGATAAGATAGTATGAGGACAGTAGTATACCTATACAGTATATATAGATATAATATATATATATCTATCATCAAGTATGAAACAATATACATATATTAATAAATATTTAAATGAATGTGATAAACTCTTTTCCAAAGTGCTCACAAATTTTTCACTATGACTATCATCAGAAAGTTAAGTATATAAGAACATACAGCCAAATAGGTGCGCTAGGATATCTACAGTAAGATAAAGGATATAAAAGATAAGAAAATACTAGACCAAGGTGAGTTAGTCGAGAATATTACGATAGAGCAAATATGGAGACCCAAGTAGCCTAAGATGCACAAAAGGTATTGGTTTTAGAAAAACACTAGATTGGATATGATGAATATACAGTGCTATCATCTCGGATAACCATAGTGTAATAATCGAATACGCTTATATATATATATTATATAATATATTAATGTAATATATTAATATACTATATATAAGTTATATATATAGCTATATTAGATATAATACAATATATATATATATATATATAATATATATATATATATATCTATAATATCTATATATATATACTATAATATATATATATTAATATATAATATATATATATTATATATATATATAATAATATTATATTATATTCTATATAATATTAATATTAGTATCTATATATATATATATAATTCTAATATATATAAATAATATATAAATATATACATATTTATATATATTTAATATATATAATAATATTCAATATTATATATAATATATAGTATATCATACATATTCTTTACTTTCTTTCATTATTTTATTCTCATTTATAAGAAACCGTACCAGCATTAAGTGTGTGAGGTGGGTCAATAGATACTTAGCGAATTATGACTGAAGAATCAGTTTCTACAGGAAGAGAACATGACCTGTAGAAATCGAAGGTGAAATATAGACCACCATCATCCACATACCCTTCCTCATAGCCTCCTTATAAGGTGCGAGATTGCGCATAGAAATTCCTCAAAGGGTATTTCACTACTATACGCCCGACTCCACTCTAACAGCATTGAGTGACTATCTCGCCACGAATCGTTAAAGGTGGAAGCTTGCGGAATCCTCGCGAGCCACGCGAAGCAACAATAACCATATTCTAACCCTTGATCACACAGGACACTTACATCTAAATAACTATTTTTTATTGATAGACAAAACGATTACTTCTATGATACATCTCACACTCATATCAACAAAGAACACGCATTCTGTGCAGCTTTTCCTCATGAGGGAGAGCGGCGTTAATAGTGGAAGAAGAATCTAAAATCAACACCCGAGCGTCTATTTTCATTTGATCTCCACAGACCTGGTCGGAGTGTTACGCTCAGTCAATCCATCTCAGCACATATACATCTGCGTAACACGATGTCGACTTAATAGATCTATCTTTGCGCAATAGTCAAAGTATACATCTGCATTCTTTGATATATTTCATTTAACCATTTAATATCTATTCACAAGCGCATTACTGTCCCTACCTATACACAAGCTTATCGACTAAAAACTGTGCCAATGTCCTCATTTTAGATAAAATCACGACCATCTATCCTTACCTGTTCCCCACACTTAAATGATTGCCTCCATGACGGAAATAATGACTTACGAAAGTCATTGATTAACCTCTCATCTTTCGAAAGGAACCCATAGTTTCACACTTTCACTACTATATTAGCATCGCGGATACCAATGCATACTCGCGAGTGCTAAGACACACTCACTTGTTAGCCGCTCACGCAGAAGAAGATCGTCGACTGAGTTGCCTTTGCTCTTCCAAGCAGGAATTATATAAATGTGCCGTCAGTCGACGCCACCCTGCGCCCTAGCATTCACAATTTCCGAGAGCGAGCGATTTCTTTGGTCAACTAGATACATCCTGCCGGACTCACTCTTGATCCCAATTTCACGACAATCTCAGTCCCTGAGCACCCTACCCATGTAACCGAAATAATGTCTGCAGATATCTCACAGAGAATATTCGGGTGTTCACAATAAATATGCTTCCACATGCCACATAGAATATTATATAGCCCGGCCTCAAAGGCAGCCGCTACTCAGTGTACACTTTTTCATGTCGAACTCTGGCGACTTCTCCTTAAAAACCATAATGATTCTATTAAATGGTATCTTTACTTCATGCAATATATAATATATATTATCTATATTATAATATTATATAATGTATATATAATATATGTATATTAGTAGTATATATATATAATATATTATATAATAGTATAATATTAGATTATATATATAAATATATATTATATATATATATAGTATATATATATAATATATATATATATATATGAGTGTAGATAGTATATAGTATATATATTATATGATATAGTATATATATTATTATATATATATATATATATATACTATATATTATATATATATATAAATAATTATAATACCATATATAATATATATATATAGTATATATATTATATATATATATATATATATATATCTATATATAATTTATAATATATATATATATTATAATATATATATATATAATAATTATATATATATAATATATATTAATATATATATATATATATATAATATATATACTATATAATTATATATTTAGTTATAAGTAGTGAATTTCGCCCTCACTTTTTAAACACCCGGCCCAGCTGGCAAGAGACAGTATACCCACATTTGTAACAATAATCCGTGGCGCTTTCGAGAGAGTTGTCTTCTATATATTTCAGCGAGCCATCAAAGGCACAACGTGAATTTTCTATCCACGCGGAGCGAGTACAGGTGTAAGCCACACTTGTACTTGTCTCTCACTCTCTATGTCATATTCCCTATCAATCTCACACCCGCTCCCTCTCGCGCGCTCTAACATTGTAAATTTTATTTTCATTCATTCATAAGCTGATATCATCTCCATTTATACGTCGGCATTGATCATTGACGGACGACCTGCACTCGCATGCGACCTCACTGATTAACTACCATTCACACCATATCCTACCCTCTACTCTATTCAAAATTTATACTTACACTACTGACCGTCACTATCGTATCAAAGACATTCGTTTACTTTTCGAGGATGCGCACGTAAAACCACCGTACACCTCACCGCAGTGTCACCGAAACATTTACTCCTAGCACTTAAACGACGCGCCACTAGAGCTTTCTCTATATATTAATCTTCATACGCTTGTTGGCAAGTTCCATACACCACCACTAATACAATCTGTACTCCTTTTCTCTCATTCTCCTGCACAACATTTGCTTCAGTGGAAAAATATTTGATCTACATACCTCTACCTATTTCATAAAATGCAACCTTCCCTGGGCTATCAAGCAGTACATCCCCTCAGTCACTCGACACACCTGCTCTTCAAGCAAATGTCCTACCATCCGAGTGACTTTCTTACCTACCAATGTTGTAATAAACTACATCCTCGGCACATATGGTGTGTTGCTTTTATGCGGGAGTTCCTCGCTTAATCCTGCCCTTTATCCGCTTATTAGCATAGGGTACTTTACTTGAAATCATTGCTGCGTTATCCCAATCTAAATCTGGACTACTTACACTCCTACAAACTATCTCAATTATATAATTTTATATGTAATTATATGTATATTTATTATATTATATTTATTATATTTTTATTATTTGATTTAATATATTTATTTTTACATATAGTTACCCAGGGCGGTTAGTCATATCTATTCCTGGACCAATACCCTCAGGGAGTATTATCTTGAAAAGTTAGTCCCCTAATAATAATATTAATATAAATATATATATCTATATATATAGGTATTAATATGTTGTAAAATTATCCTCTTCATTTATGATATTAATTAATGTTAATTGTGCTATGTATTTTGAAAGTTGTTTTTGTTCGATTTGTTGGGGTTCAGAGAGGCCAGATAAGAAGGAATGTGGCAATAACGCACTGACGAGGGAAATGGTATGCATGACCACCAACTATCAGGACGTTTTACCCACCAGTGTAGATTCGGAACAAAATAAGAAGAGGAATGAGGAGAAGAGAGGGATATGCGCCTTTTAATGAGAAAGATCTCAGGCAACTGCGCAACGAGAGAATCGAACCACGTGATTACGGTAATATTTATACTATATACTACCCCTACTCATATATGCATCCTAAGGCTGTAGGAGTATTCTCGGTCTATAATATTTTATACTATGCTACATATTTACTGGTTCGCAGTCATTCCAGCGGTTATTTATGGATGTATATATATATTAGCCTAGACTACAGATTGGGTATGTATGATACTATGCTGAGGGAGTATTATGTAGTTCCTGAGACATATACTACTATATATATAATAGTATATATAGTATTAGCTACTGAGGCCTACACTCATGAGGGCCTAATAGTTGGCTATTCTATATATATACTATAGAAGTATTATTGAATACTGAAAATACATATCTATAACTCAAACTAACCGCTGTACCAAAAACAATGTTTGTGTCGGATTACACATCCACGCCACGTTCTCGGACGCGGGACACACACACACAGTGGACGAGTCAGAAAGAATAAGAGAGTCAGCACACACTATCCCTTCTCCAGACTACACACACCATCCGTCGGGGTGTCTAGGCACATACGATCACACCCTACCACCCTCACCTTTTTGCGGGGTACATCCCCTTGACCCGTAACACTGACCCCCCGCTGCAAAAACAGGGAGGCCTGAAAGAGATCGGTTACGAATGAGTGAACATAAAGAAGCCAGAGGAAGGGAGTCTGGTCTCAGAGGAGTGTGAAATTATAGCGCTCACTAAACGCAAGATGCCTATTCCGGGTGCCGGTGCCGATCTTATATAAGTATATTGTCATGATCATATATAGGTGTTAAAATACGAGTATTTAATGGGGATCTAAAATTGATACTCTTGATTCCGAAACCTAATTCACGCACAATCAATGAACAATAACATTAAATAGTAATACTCATATAATAATACTTTCTTATTTTTATTGCTTATAACGTACTAAAATTTGTAGTTTTTATACAATCCACTAAAGCGGTACATAAGTAACTCAGTAAATCAAACTACTAATTACTATACGTACATCAAAACCTTACTACTGACAGTAAAAATATGTCTATGTTCATTGACATTATCATAATTGAGTCTATTTGGAATCTGATTGATATTGAGTAAGGTCCAATTTTTTCAAATGCATGTTTACACCTTAAAATATTACAGTTATTATAAAAATTCATATAAAAGCACTAAATAACTGACGTAATAACTAACAGAACGTCCTAATAAATCTAATGATCTATTGATCTATTTTGAGATTTACTTTTGATTATATATATATATAAGCATAGCAGGAAAGCACTTACTTAATTCAACTAATTCAAAATAGATCTTCCAATTAATTTTAAACCATTTTATTAAATTATATTACGAATTTAATGAATTTGATCAGAGTTGCAAAGTAATTTACATGAAAGTTACAAATCGTGACTGTTATGAAAATTTACCGAAACAAACGAAAGAGAGAAATACGTTAATGTAAAAAGAGCAGTCATAATGCATTGATGTAAAAACAGTAACCACATTATTTGCTGTAAAGAGATAAAAAAACATTACTTTTATGTAAAAAGTGTGATCAAGGAACATTGATGTAATAATAGTGTCCACAGTTCCTTGATGTAAAAAGGTTAACTTAGTATTTTAATATAAAAAGGGTAACAGCAGTACTTTGATGTAAGAACAGTTAGGCAAAGCAATACGATAAAAGAACAGTAACCACAATAATTTGACGTATGAAGAGTAATTACGGAATTTGACTAAATTAGAGTAACCACAGTATTTTGGTGTATTTTTTATGTTAAAAATAATTATCCTCAGAATTTGATGTAAATAGCGTAGCCACCGTACTTTCGAATAATATTATTAGCCACAGAGTTTCTGCGTTAGAAGAGTATTCACAGAATTCTGATGTAAAAAGAGTAACCAAAGAATTTTGATGTAAAACTGTAAAATCAGTACTTGATGTACAAAAACTAACCACATTATATTGATGTCAAAAAATGAACCACAGTTCTATGATAAAAAAAAATGAATAATTACGCTAACAAATAACTTTTTGTGTAAAGAGAAACTCTTAAGTATTTGATTAACTGAACTGATAATTATTTATCTTTATTTATAAGTATAACTTTTAAAGGGAATATGTTGAAAGCAGAATTTGTTTATTTATTTCAAAGTCTCCCTCACTTTAATATTTATTTTTAGTAAAATTTTTACACTATGGATTTATAATTTTGTCTTTTAATTTCAAATGGATTACATTTTATCCCTATTTTACATATATATATATAATATATAATATAATATATATATATTATGTATAATATATATTATATATATATATTTAAATTTGCCATTTGATTACATAGTATAAAATCCATATGGAAAAATGGATTTGTATCAATAATTAATATTATAATATTTATACAGTAATTGTATATTTAACTATATAATTATTATTATATAAATAAATAATAATAATATTTATATTTATATATATATCATATATGATATATACTTACCTTTTCTGCCCTGGCCCACATGCAAATGGCCAGGGCCACACCGCTTTCCAGAAGCCTGGCCACCGCTCTTGCCGTTCACAGGTCGAAGAAGGGAGAGAGATAGAGAAGTCGGACGGGGCGCGAGGAGGCGGAACCCAGAACGGAGTTTCCATTGTTCCTGGGAAAGTACATCTGGTCAGTGGGAGAGTTACATTTGTCTATGGTTTGAATCTATATTAGTATAGTTTACAGATAGGACATTGGGTGGGACCTGATCTGGCCTTCGAGGTCAATTTTGCCTCTTTTCTGAGCCAGTTTTCTCCGTATTAGGGGAAATTTTTGGGGAAGGGGGGCAGCTTTAGGTATGATTGGGTGGTTTTGTAGCGTACTGTGTTAGTTAGTTGTGGTCATGGATACTGTGTAGCCCATGACCAGATTGGGGAAAGCTGCGAGGGGGAATAATGTTGTATATTTCATTATATAGAATTTCGTTGGTGAGGAGGGTGGGGATTTTAGTCTGTGGCGGAAACGCGTAGTCATGGCGACTTTTTAGGTGCAGAGCTGGTCTGCGGTTTTTTCGCGTCTAGGATTTGCCGGTGGAGATCGAAGAAGCCAGCATATCCGGTGGATGGAGAAAGGGAAGGATGTAAGTCTCGTCATGTAATGCTTGGATGGTGGGTAAGGTTTTAGTGCACTCAAGTGATAATTCCATTAAGGGCTGTGTTTGTGTTGATTTGTAATTCTTCTTGAGTGAGATTTGTACACGTGCTTGGAACCATGCGGGGGAGAGCATAGTTTATATATCTGTTCTTGAGGAGGGTTGTTTATAAACGTGGGTGCTGAAAGGGTGTATCTTCCATGTCCCTGAAAGTTCATGTCTGGAAAGTGAGTTTCGAGTGTTTAGGTTTCCTGCGCGCTTTGATGGCGCGGCATTGGTGCGGTCGCTCCATTCATCGGGGAGCCATGAGAATGTCATGTTCGTGTGTCAGGTAAAGTTCCTACAACTCGGCACTTTTTTAGTCCTAATATTAGACGGTTCTCGTTAAGGGGGTACCGAAGCCGGTCCATCGTAATCTTACGGTCTCAGCATCCCACGCGACCCACACCCATACTACTACTCTCGGTGCGGAGACGTGAAAACTTGTCATGGCGCGAACCTTTGGAGGTGGTATTTCTACCGGAGGGTGATGGAAGCATGTTGAGGGGATGGCGGTCATCTCTAATCGGTTGAAGCAGCAGTGGCCAAGTGTTCTAACTGAATAACTAACCAACTTTTGGCGCAGTCGATGTGATCGAAGGCGTGGACCTCGAGATCAACCTCATGGTTTTTGGGCCCGAGAGGCTGAATATGCATCTGCATATGTGAATAAGTTTGGTGGATTGGCTGCAGGTAGGGATGGCAGTCTGCTGTAAAGATGAAAGAGGCAATGATCCGAGAAACATGGCGCCCTGTGGCGACACCCACTTTCATGCTACTATTCAATGAGTGGCGAAGAGATTGCTTTTTTTGGAGAAACCTTGGCAATGGTTAGTAGAGGAAAATTAGAGAAAGCCGATTTTTTTGTCCGTTATTTTCTAAGGGGGCGATTGAAAGGCATTATTGAATTAAGATTGATGGTAGGACGATGTCAAAAGGTTTTTTACTAATCTCCTGGTATGTATACTACGTATATACTATAAATGTATTGTAATATATAATATATATATAGTATAAATATCATTATATAATATAATAATATATATATATATTATATATATATATATATACTATATATATAGTACTAGTATATATATATAATTTTGTATTGTACAATACAATACAACACCTATACGCTAGATATTACATAACTACACAATAGTATCATATAGATCTTTATTCCGTTACATATATAACTATATATACTATATAAATAGTGAAGCGATCGGTTCGCTTAGTGGATACTCTAACCTCTGCCTAATCACTTATTACTATCATTCCTACTAAGCCATATATATGTAATTGTACATAGTGTCTATAATATATGATCCTATCCACTAGTGAATAATCTTATTTGTAATACTTATAGTAGATATATATCGCTTAATATGAATACCGTATGGTCATATATATACTACTATATATAATAATATATAGTATACTAATATATCTCACATCACTTACCGTATACTCGAAGGTACACAGTATCACAGTGTAGTAATCCTATTACGTATATTATTAAATATACCATTATCTCACTACTATATATTAATAAATATATATCCTGTAACATACATACCTGCATCTAAGAAATCTCCATATACTCTCTACTTTTGGATTAGGGAGAATCTACAAGTCAACTTCTCCCGAATGTATGACGCCTGGATGTACACAGCGGTCTCCATATCGTTTTTCCACGTGTTAATAGCAGTACCGGAAATCATTTCCTGAGTCTGCTGGTTAGTTCCACCTGTGTACAAGCTATTTTTTTAAGATGGTTTTGCAGTCGCCCAACAAATGATGATCCTTCAACTTCATTTTCAACTCTAGGGAAGAGATCATGAAAATCCACAACGGAGCTGATCTGGGCTGATTAGCGAGGATATGCATGGAAGTACTTTAAATCTGTTTCATATTCTTCCCAGATAAATTCACAATTAGAGCGCAGGATGAGGATGGGCACGTTATCGTGGCGTCAGCACGAGCCCAATTCGGTGCTGCAAATGTCTCTATCTCTGGATTCCGCACTGAAACCTGGCTTTTCGCGAAGCGACACTGCTGTATTCGACGTTGCAAGACATCTTTTGTAATGACAATGACGTACCTTCCTCTTGTCTTTACAAATACAAAGTTCTTCTTGTGCACAATACACCGGCGACCGCACGTTTACAGAAAAACAACAATATATGTCAGTGTTTACTCACCTTCTTGGACTTGCTGTATGTACGTTGCTTTCTGCGGAAGCGAACGAGAATTTTTGTTTGTGTGCCAATTCCGAACTCGAGGATCGACTCAATAAACAATCGACTGCATCGCCTAGTTAACTTATCCAAACAATTGTGCTCCCTTTTGATCATTTGCAAGTAAATCTTGCACAAATTTTGGCCTCTGTCTCGCTTCTAGCTCCACAGCAAGTTTTCCAGGAAGCACTACGTTTGGCACAAATTTTTCGCATGTGCAGATGGTTCGTTAAAATTCTATGAACTGCATTGTTATCCAAACCAGTTTCTTTCGGCAAGTCACTCTGGACACTGAAACAGGTGTCTTCTCCATTACAAGCTCTAGCCAACTTCCACATGTTTTCATCGTTTGGTTGACAAGATTTGGTCTATCATCATCGAGCGGTCCGTCTTCAACATTTTCCGCCCTTCTTGAAAGCTCTGTACCACTTAAAACAACCATAGTTCTTGACTAGAAGTAGCCATGCCTATAAGCTTCGGTCTTCAAAAAGACAGTATGTGCTCAGTGGCAGGACATGTTACTGTCACACAGAATTTGACAGCGTACCGCGTTCCGATATTTACCTGAGGATCCGCAAAACAGTAAGAGGGTTAGGGAAAACACTCATGACACAAAAAGATTATAGATTGCAAAAACGTTAACGAGAACACACATCCGTAACATAAGCAGATGTAGTGCAAGACTTCAACATAGTAAAATCTGGTAAAAACTAGGTAGGGATATGTACTTAAGGTAACTAGCTTCCCTTCGCATACGTCCGGCAGAGCTAATCGTTATCAGGTCGCGTTCATGAAATATTCGCACATCTTACTTTGCTGGACAGTTGAGATAATATTATAGTGATATATATATATATATATATTATATAATATATATATTAATCATTATATATATAACTATACTAGTATATATATACATACTATATATACTACTATTTATATGATTTAATATATATCATAGACTATATATTAGTATATATAGTAAATAATAATATATAGCTTATTATATATATATATAGTATATATATAGTAAATATATATATCATAATATAGATAAATATATTATACGTATATATATTATTAAATATATATATATTAAATATAGTAATTATATACTATATATCATACTATACTGATTATATAATATCGATATATATATATATTATTATATGGATTTCAACTTAGATTAAGAGATTAAAGAATGCCACGCAAGAACTAATCTCATTTCTGACATTCTCGTACAATGCCTCCTTGATTCTGGGCAGAATAGCTTTGACTTGAGAATAAATAATTTATTAAGGATGAGGATGGTAAAACGATAGCGTGTGCCAGCAAAGCTTACAGGACGCTTGATGCAAGAAGAAGCCGAATGGATTATCTCCCGTTTCAAAATATTTAAATTAAAAACTGGACTAAGACAAGTCACATTGTTATAATGAACTTAGGTGAGAGAACACAGAATATTTAAAAAATTTAACAGACACAAAAACAAATAATCAAATACATTGTAATGTCTCCAAAAAAATTAAAAATAATTGAAGATCCTGATAATGTGAGTGCGTGACCTCTCTCTGCCTACTCTCTCCTCATCTCTCTCTCTCTCTCTCAGTTGGCTCTCTCTCTCTCCTCTCTCTCTCTCTTCTTTCTCTCTCTCAATCAACACCTAGGAGACACATTATATATATATTTAATATATTATAATATATATATTATATTATATATATATATATATAATACATATATATATATATACTATGTATATCTATACTATAATATATAATACTGAGGTGCATATATAGTATAATTATAATATACTATATAATATATATACTAAGTATATTAGATATATATATATATTATATAGTATATATGATACTTAATATTTAACTATGATATATATATACGCTAACCATACTCTATTATATCTACGTAATACTAGACTACTCATATACTATACAGGTATATATCATGTACTATATATCTATATTATATATAATAGTATTATAAGATTAATATTATAAAATATATTATATAATGCATATATAGTATATATATATATAGTTATATATCCATTTATTAGAATATAATATAGGTGTTGTTAGGAGCATCTTGCCAGACGCAAGTCGGAAATAAACACTTAAATTACTTGAAAGTGCTTACCAGCTCACCTTGGTCAAATGCGTCAAGGATTCGCTACCTGCTTCCGAAAAGGCAGATACTCTCCTGACAATAGTAAACTAGCTTTGCAAATTGCTTTCTAATTACTTGATGAAATGCTCCTGTCCTAGCCATTACATCAGAAGATCTAAATTCTATATTAAGTACAAACTCGTCGCCGTTAGGTCTCCCGTCTAATGATAAACTTTGCTTCTCAACCGTTCAGCTACACTATAGGCCAGATTTCATACTCTTCCTCGTCCGTCTCTGCTCTCTCTCTCTCTCTCTCCTCTCTCTCTATCTCTCTCTTCCTCTCTCTCTCTCATCACTTACACACACACACAACATACTATATATATATCATAACTATACATATATATATACTATATACTATATACATATTATATAATATACTAGATAATATCTATAATATAGATATAACTCTAGTATAATGTATATCGATAATTATTTATATTATATAGGTATATAGACTACTTCTGGTGTTGTGATGCTGTGTGTGTTGTGTCGTTGTGTGTTGATGTGGCTGGTGTGTGTGTACGCGTGCGCGCCGTGATGCTTAGTACGAGATGTGTAGCGCATGGGCAGCAAAGCTGAAACAGTCTAATTGTTTAAACTCGGAAATTTTATTAATTAAATTTCAATCTAAGAAGTCAGACTAATGTCATTTTCCACCTCTTCGAGTGAATTAAAGAAGTTGCTATAAAACTATATGCAATTGATATGAAAGTATGATAGATTTATGCAGTTAGTACCAATTTTAAATACTTCTATGGGTCATTATTAGGCTATCCCGAGCTTCATCATAGCCCTGTACCTCAGATCACTCCATCCTCGATAGGTATCACTACATCTCTGCAGCGCAGCGTGATCTACCTTGCTCCGTTGAAATCAACTAGCATTCCGCTGAGTCCTTCTCCTCATACTCACCTCGCTCATGCGAGCGGGTCACTGGTCTATGATGATTCCTTTCCTTATAGTGCATGCTACAAAGATAACATCGTTCCAGACATCCCACCAATGTCATATTGTCTCCCTATGAACCTGCGCCTGGCTGAACTCGACGTTGAAACTTGCTTCAGAGTTCCTAACACCACTCGAAGGATTCCTTACGTGATCAACACATTGTAAGAGAACTATTACAATACAGCGAGATGCTGCCCCCGCTTATTCGTTCTCCTGCAAGCGTACTCATTTTCACCTAATACAGATCTACTTTTACCCCGATAGTGACTTCATGATTCCTCTCATCCTCTTCTTTCTCTCTTCTCTCCTCCCTCTCTTCTGCTTCTTCCCTCCCTGCACACTGATCTCTTATATTATATGATAATTAATTATATCAATAATATTAATAATCACTATATTTATTATATATGATATGTAGCAAAGATTATTATATTTATATATAGTCATATATCGATATATATAGTTAATCTGGTGAAGACTACTATATCTCAGTATCAAGTACGTTAGATGTCCTAATACTACTATGATAAATATAATATATATTAATACTAGATATATAATATCTATACCATTATATATATCCATCTTTATAGAAAGTATATAATCAATGATATACTAAACGTTCATATATATATATATTATAACCTATGAGGATATAATACCTAGTATAGCAAGCAACACAGATCCCAATGAGCTCGTATCATCGTCGTACTCTCTTCCTTGGTCATGTCCACCTGTATAGCATCCACATGTTTCTCGGATTGAGATTCTTTTGAAAGCCGTCATGTGAATACTGGTCCTTTATCTCTTGCTGGGGAAGCATAAGAATCTACTAGACTAGCGACACCTGATCATGTTGTCCCTTTGTATGCTTGCGAGTGTTCGGCCTTCTCTTCATCACCAGACGTGGGCCCTTTTTACTCTCATGCTCATGCTTTCCGTACCTACGTCCGAGGACTGAGGTACGACTCTAGACTTACACACTATCTCAATAGCGGGCACGCACCCCGGTTCAGCAGGGTACCTATCACGTGTATATGTTATATTTTGGATAGCGTGTACTTACTTGATGGATTGGTCATTTTTGACGATAAAACATCCACCTTCATTTATCATGCAGATCATAGCCGTAGTCGCTGGACCTTAATGGGCATAAACAAATTATCTTTATTACATTTTTATCTCACGCTATGTTTCTATTCGATGCATGATCGTGACGGATGCTCGAGGTCATGTGTTGTTTCATGTTGCGCCTTCTCTGCGTGTATACGCAATACCCATCTCAACAACTTTGTTTATACTAAGCCCGCCATTACCCTTATTAGCGAACAAGGACAATTATCTAGCACAGCGCGACAGCTCTCCTGCGCACCATCTACACATTCCGAGCGCCTCGGTCGAACGCACGCTACGAAGCATCCATCTGCCGCTCCATCGTCCCGCACTCTCTCTGAACCTACATCTCCGAGTGCTGCTATACTCTATTAATGCGAGGCTCAGCTATTATTATGCGTCTCCGAGTCATGAAATAATCAATAACTTATATAAAATATTTACATACAACTCAACTCTTCATAATTCAGCATATATTCCATACCAACTCAGTACATACTTCGCGTCGAATCGACTGCAACATTATTTTATGATATCGTTCTCTGATCACCACATTTGGCTCTCTCCCAATCTATTCAGTTTAAGTAATATATCCTACAAACAATTAATAAAGTATAAAGCTACATTTCAGTTTTTTAAAATAGGAGTTATTTTTCGTAAATAAGAGTTTGGATTGAATCTATTTTGATTTATTCCATTTGTCTAGTACGTGTTTTTAAATCAATGACTATCTCGAGAATTTTAAGATAGTACTATACTATTATATTACTATACAATATAATATATATAGTATAATATAAAAATAATATCATACTATAAAATATACGCTATAATATACATATATATATATATATACTAATCGCTATATACGATACTGGGCACTAGTTCCCTTATCCCACTTACTTCATTTTAAACACCCCCCGTTAACTAGGGTTTTCTGCCGTGAGGAGCCGGTTGGTATGTAACTGTATAACTTATATAGTATAACTATGTATATATATAATATATATATTAATATAATATAAATAGTTATACATATATTTATATATTGATTATATATAGTATAATATTATATATATATAATATCTATACTGGATAACTATTATATATATAATATTCGATTTTATAAACCAGTCCAACAGTCTTTAAACAGCGGACCGAAGAGCCAGTCGGTGATAAGGCTTGTAATACACATATATATATAATATTATATATTATATACTATTTAATCGTATTAATATCATATAGTATATAATATATATATTAAATAATATATATATATATAATATAATACTAATACTAATCTAACTATATATATTAATTATATAGATTTAATATATATTGATATACATACAATATAAGTAATTATATCTTATATATATATAGATTATAGTATATATTATATTATATTTAGTACTATATATATATATATAACGTATTCACTTGATATAGATATAATATATCATATATGTGCAATGTATAAGCAGTATTGTAACCAGTTAATATTATTATAGGTTAACTTAGGTTTAATTTGGTTGGCGTAAGTTCAGGTGTTACGGTATAATGTTGATGTATAGGTTAGGTAGGTTTGTTAAGGTTAGTTAGTCGTTACGATTCCGCCCCCAATAATTATTATTGTATTTACCCTAAAATTATTAAAATAGCGACTACTGATTAACAATATGGATTGTTCGCTCTGGAATCAACTGCCTTTATAAAGTAGGCCGAATATAATATATATATAATATATATTATATATATATATACATATATATTAATACGTATTATATATATACTAATATATAGTAATATAATATATATATTATATATATATATAATATATATAATTTATAAATATATAATATATTATAAGATTATATATATTAGATATATATTATATAATATATACACTATATTACATATAATATAATATTAGATCATATTATATACTAGATATATTATATAGTGGGATAATGATGATATACTATTATAGGTATATAAATATATATAGTATATACTATGATATAATATATAACAATATATATGAATATATCATGATATATATTATAATCTATATATAATATATATATAGATATATATGATAGATATAATAATAGTATATAATATACATATATTATTCATATATATCTATTATATATATACTTATATATATATATATATATATATATATATAATATAATATATACTAGTATATATCTATAGCTATATATATGATATAATATATTGTTTATACTATATATTATATATATAGATAATACTACTATTAAGATTATATAATAATTATATATGATATATATAATATAGTATGCATAATTATATTATATCATATATATTGATAATATATATAATTATATATATATAATAGGATATATGGATAAAACACTAGATTAAGATATATATATTATCTATATATATATACTATATATATTATTATATAATAATATAATATATTATATATAATACTATATGATAATGATATATATTAAGTATATATGATAATAATATATTATATATAATAGATATTATATATATACTATATACTATTATATACTATCATAATGATTATATATATACTATATAGTAAATTCATATTCATACATATAAAGCTATTATATATTATATATATATATAATATAGCGCCCTATAATACTTATTGAATTATCTTTATTTTGTAACGAAGAAATACTTATTTAGATATAGTATACGATATATATATATATTTATATATATATATTATATATATCATAATATATTACGATATATAATAGATATAAGATAATATATACATATAAATATATTAATAATAGTAATATATCTGACTATATATTTATATATGTAATATACTATAGTTATAAATAATATAGTGATAATATATATTATATATAATAGCTATATATATAATTATATATATATATAATTATATATATACTATACCTATATATACTATATAGTATACTAAAGAAGAGGATGTATCGTTATTTATAATTGACCCAACTATTCGAAAAGTTAATGTATTTAAGCAAATTTAACAGACAACGATGTTCATGTAAATTAACAGCTCCCCTACCCTATAGTTGTAAGAATGAAAGATAAATATCTATCAATGGAAAAGGTTAAAAAGTTAGATCGTAATTGACCCCGAGTTTTAAGTTCAGTCCTTCTATAGCTGATATTAAATTGACCCAATTTCGAGGTAGGAAAACAAAATTTGGAAATATTTTAAATTTAAAGAATAAAACTCACGATTTACCTATGCTCATCAGTAACATATCATTACAAGTGCGGTGATGCTTTCTTTGTATAATTACATAAGGACAAGACTATTACGCAAGCCTGCTTCCCAGGTAGTTATATAGCAGAAGAGGTATTACATGTCTAAGTAGTTATCTATCCCATTGTGATACCATTCCTCCCCCCCTTATTACATTTCTCTTTCAGGAAAAACCACCATATATGATACGTATGGATTACAATTTTGGCAGATATTATTGAGCCTCACAGCAGAGGGGGAACCCGATCCTTCGATTTGTTAAGAATCGCTTTGTAAGTTTCCAGCCCAAACCTAAGCCTTTAAAGCTGTGAAAATTTACGATTCGTGTAAGGCAGCATCTTTAACTACTGAACAGCTTGAATTTATTTAACTCGATGAACTTACGTATGCATAATATTGTAAGCATTCATTTTCTGATAGCCTTATTTATTTAATTTACCCCTAGAACGGGTAGCTTATTAAAACATTTATATCCTGGTTTTCTTATGTCCAGTAAGACCGCAATTTAAGAAAGAAATTTATTATAAAATAATTATGCCCAATTTTTTGGCTTTTAATTCAAATGGTATTTATGCCATTCCCTATTCGGTTTGATGGCTTTTCATTACTTCAACACTGGGTAGAACTTTTTTTGACCAATTCTCCAACTCTTAGTTAGACTATCTGTCATATGTTTGAACTTGTTCAGCAAAAATAATGTTACGGTCTCCGTCAGAGCATAAAGCTTGGACTGATTGGTAGGCCTGTTAATCTAAACTATATTTTTATTAACTTCTTTAATTAAATTAACTATAATGACTTATTATTTTGTATAAGGACGTTTTATTCCATTATATATTGTAAGCCTTGAAAATATGGGAAGAAGGATTCTTACCCGAAACAAGTCGGCTAATAAATAATTTAAAATGCATTCCTACCACTTTGGTTAATTCTAGCTCATTTATATATATAATATTATAATAATATATATTATTAATTATATATATAATTATGTTATAGCTATTATATACTATATATATAGATAGCTTGTATTATATTATATACTATATATATCTATATATAGATATTATATAATAGTATATTCTCTTTCTCTCGCGTGACTTTATAACCATATTTTTTCCTACGGTAGAGATATTGCACTCCACTTTCCTTTCAGCACTTGTTGCATTCACTCTCCTTACAATCGATATTGCAATCAGACACTCTTCTTTGCAAACACTCCTACTCGCATTTCATCTCCGCTCTGATTAGAGATCGTGCAACTTGTTACGTTCAAGAATTCTCAGGTTTTGTCTCTGATCCAACTCGCTACACGCCTTACTTAATCGCGATATTGATCATTCTTGCATTCTACTCCTACATTGAAAAATCCGGAGACATATCCTTCTAGTGGTTTCCCAAATTTTCTATGACGTTAGAATAAAACACTTTTCAATAACCTTGTATGAGATTTCGTGTCGCACATTTGGGACTGCGCCACCCGACTCCTCTCTCCAGAGTTTTTGATTGGAATGATTTCCCAACTGTATTGGTTGGTGCCCACGTTGGCCGTGTGGCTCTTCCACCTATATAGGTTTATAATACTATATTATATATATAGTTGATAATTGAATATAATATTATATAGTATATATATATATATATATATATAGTATATGATATATTAGATAATATATATACTTAAATATATACTATATATATAGGCGTGTGTGTTAGGCCTTAAAATAACTGAAATAGAAACTTTTTTTAGTGAATGCTTATTACTCTCTTATGGACTTGATGTAATATTTTTTATGGCGAACGATGGAACTAATTATCTTAAAAAATAACATAAGCAAAATTTTTTGAAGTATTTATAAATGATCGAATTACGAAGCCCCATACTATATCATATGCAGAATATTTATTTTTATAATACCAACATCACACTTTACCGGAAAGAATCCGTAGAAAAACGCGTAAAGCAATATTGAACATCACTCAAGTGTTGGCGCATTCCTTTAAAGTGTTTGAAAGATTGCGTACATGTAGAACGAGTACTAGACTTGAACGCATACGAAATATGGAAATGGACATAAGAAATAGTATAGAACCACCATGCGGTTATATCCTGACGACTTCTTCATATATCCTAAAATCTTAGTCAAAGCACTCGTGCTCATCGCCAGACATGGCGACAGAAATCTCAATCGGAATCCGAGGCTTGTCAATTATCCTTAAAAAAATAGTCAAATGAAAATGCACGCCATCCACTAACAAAAGCCAAAATCATGCTAGGTACATGCAGACACACTGACTAAGCCTTATAATAGCTGTCATACTGGTTGGTTACACATGCAATTTCACCATAACTAGCACTAACAAGAAAACCCGCCACTTGAGCCTTAGTCTATGAAAGATACCTATATGATTCCAGAAACCCATCCATTATGAGTCTGTATACCAACGATTCTTTGACAGAAGTGTTTCAAGTGGCAGTCACAGCTCAACAACCTCCTGCGGCAAATCCTGATACTGATTGAATGTTTTCTTACATCAAGCTGTTTCATTTCTACCATATTTTTTGGACTTTCCGCTATTTTTTATTTGTATCGCTCGGTTCTTTCCGTCCGTCGTCTACAGATAAAAAGATGTTGTTAGCGTTCCATTAATTACATAGATATAACCATTTTTTTGCTAGACATTCGTATCAGACCCGTCTAAGAAACATCGACCTCCTACATGGAATAACGCTTCCTCAACGCTTCAGCTCTTCCTCTAGCTCTTAGCCTCCAAACCTCAAATCATCCTTAGTTGCCCCTACGTTGACTTCTTTGGTCCAGATATGCTAGTACGTTCTTAAATAAGGGCCCAGCATACTTGTAGCCAATACTCTCTAATGATGGTCTAACATCACCTATTCAGTTCTGTTTATAACTTCCTCATATTCTTGTAACCGACATTGGGTTGATCCTTATAAACCTTTATTCCTTGCGCTATCCAATACTTGATTGTTTGTGATAAATGATATTAGATCACTATGAAGACATAATATTTCGGCGCCATCGTCTCCGCT
>JABUQX010134045.1:0-2500 GCA_015478945.1 Trachelipus rathkii
CAATTTATACAGTGTCACACTATAATTCCATCCCTTTACCTTAAGTAGAGGGTTGTCTTATTACTGGACTCTCATTCCATTGCGGGGAAACTATCACCCCCATAAACGGGGCTTTGGGTTTACAACACTTCGCAAATTCACACAAAAACATCCTCGCCTCCATTCTTGGTCATTATTCACCGGGTAATATTCATATTAATTACTCTCGAACAGTTTTTACCATTTTTTCCCTTTCTCAGCTACTAAAACCCCATTGCCTCCTCCCTTACTAATGACCTCATCCCCAAAATACATATTAGTTCTTCACATCAAAACCCACATTTTTAAAGAAATACCCATTATTTCACATATTACAGTTCATTATTACTGGGGGCCTAATGTCAGCACAAGTATTCGGGGAAGTGTTTCGCCAGGACATTTCTAGTAAAAAAAAATCGTCTTTTTTAAGAGTTCTAAACATCCTATCGTCTCATTACTTAGTCCACACTCAGTAGTTACATCAAATTTTCTGAAGGCAGACATCACCTTATTCATTAATTACACATTAGGCAGATTCGCCCTATTATTAGTTGATTAATATATTATATATTTTTAAGAATAAGTATTTATATAATATAATTAATATTATATTTTTTTATATATAATTATTTTAAATATATTAACAAATAAATAGTGTTATTATTTATGTAGGTTAATAGTTACGTTATACGTATACTTAAATTACTTATTTTATTAATTGAAAAAAAAGATAATTACTCTTATATACGGGTTGTGTCAATGGTATGGGACTATCACAATTTCAAGGATAAAATACGGAACAACAACTATGGTTAAATATTCAAGGACTAAAAAAGGGTAACGGGGAGGGAAAAAATTACGGGTACTTCTTTGGTTGCAGTTTACAATTGAAGAGGACACAAAGAGTGTTAACCGAGTTTGCGTAACTATTTCTCACGTTACTGACACAACATATTTCCGGGTAGTTAACGGAATCGTGTAGCCCACACTATGAAATATTATAAAATATTTAATATAAAATTATAAAAAAAATATTATTATATAATACACCTATTAATTACTATCTTCTTTTAACACATATTTTATATTTAGAAAATAAAATATTATATAGTCATAATTTATTTTATAATATATTTACAAATATAATTGTATAATATTAAAATTATACATATACACATATATATTTAATTATTATTCATAGGCGGTTACCTTTTATTTTTATGGAATTCTCATTTGTTATCTGGGATTTTCAATTGGAAAGCGGGAGATAATCTTTTCCTCGGGTGCGGTATTTTTAATTCAAAAAATTTCATAAATTGCCAACCAGATGATTTTCGGCGGGGCATCCTCTTTTTGGGAAGTTGGGGATTTGCCCTGTGTAATGTTTTAAAATTATTTTATGACAACTTATAACGTTTAAACGTTAACACCCAGTAACGGTTGGTGTTTGGGGTGTCACTGCCAGGGGTTCCTCCGGGCCCTCCCTACGTGGTATGGAAAAGTCCCACCCTGTTTTCCCGCGGCTCGACCCCCTACATTGCGGTGTAATACCTTTATTACAAATAAAATATTATACAAAATTATTTAAGAAAAATTATAACTTAGTACTAAGCTAAACAGATTTATATATTTACAAATGTTTATGATTATAGAATATTTTAAGCTATTTATTAGTGTAATTAATAATGTACATCGTTATATATTATATATATAACCAAAAATAATTTAATCATCAACTAAGATAAAGAATTTTTACCAATTATTTTATTTTTTATTTATTCTATTTTTTTTTTAGGTGCCGATACAAATTTTTTAATGACCAAGTGGGATTCCAAAAATGTATTCCTTTCAGTATGTTGGTTAGATTTTTTTTCCTTTGTTTTTTGTCTATTTATTTATAGCAAGTTTTTCCGAATAAGAATTGTTGCCGAGGAATTACAACAATGTAATACCCTTTTTCCATGTAAGTATTGCTAGTTTTGAAATACGATCGAATGATAGTCTGTTAATTTTGTTTAACCAAAAAATGCACCATATATTATTAATTAATAACTCATTTTATCTTATTATATTAAAATATTTAATATATAAATTATTAATATATTCATAATAATATTAACTTATAACACCAGTAGTTTTATTATATTTACAACTAAATATAACTTAGTAAATATACATCTCGTAATATTTTCAAATAGGTATATACATTAATATTGTTGTTGTGTGTAGGTTGTGCTGTGTGTTTGACACTTAAAAGGGAAGTTATCTAGCATGACACATAGAAAACAATAGGTACAATATACATGAATAATAGAGATTAACACTATTAAAAAAAAATTATTATTTCTCATTTATTTTCATTTTGCCAAAACAAGAGTAGGTGGAAAATTAATATCATATTAAGATAAGCCGTATGAAATAAGATTATATAGATATATTATACTACACTCAAAGAATACCCTCCCGGGTAAACCGCAAAGAT
>JABUQX010134045.1:12500-25000 GCA_015478945.1 Trachelipus rathkii
AATTAAAGCTACAGTAAAACGGAATACATTGCTGATGCTGGTCGAATGCTGGTCCTGGAAATATATTCCCAAAAAAGGAAAAAAAAAAAAAAAATTTATAAATCTCTTTAAAACTACAATAGCTACAGCGAAAAGGGATACATTTTTGGAATCCTGTCGATATATCGCCTAAGAAAATATTGTAAAAAAAAAAAAAAATTATTATTAATAATGTATAGTAAGATTAAGAAGGCCTATTTAGAGACCTTTTATGGGTTACTGATAAAATAAACTTCTATTAATTTCATAAAGATATTACTTAAAATAGGGGGTCGAGGGTCGAGACGGGACATAGGGGGGGACTGTTTTCCATACCCGTAGGGGGGAGGGGCGGAGGAAACCCCCCGCGACAGACACAACCCAAATACCAGAGGGCGGGGGTTCCGGAGACCCTCCCACGCCGACGGGCCGGGCATTAGTCTCGTACCCCGAGTTCCCGGAAAGGCCGAGAGACCCCCCGACTCCTGCCATCGGGGTGCGGTATACCCTTGGGGTATTCTTTAGTAAATAAAAAAAAAGAAAAGCAAAAATTTAATAAAGAAGTCTATTTATTTAAACCGAGTAAAAAAACCCAATAAAAGGTCTCTAGAATAGGCTTTCTTCTTATAATATAATGATATAATTTTAAACAATATTTTTTTTTTTTTTTTTTAAGCATTTTTCTTAAATTCGGTAAGCTTTTTTACCAGGATCCCAAAAATGTATTCATTTCCGACTGTAGCTATTGAGTTTTTGATCAATATTCTACTATACCCCTAATTAATATTTGTATATATATATCACCTATAACTCATATATACCGTATATATATATTAATATATATA
The DNA here is from genome assembly GCA_015478945.1 of Trachelipus rathkii. Lineage (NCBI taxonomy): Eukaryota > Metazoa > Arthropoda > Malacostraca > Isopoda > Trachelipodidae > Trachelipus > Trachelipus rathkii. The sequence goes on from JABUQX010134045.1 coordinate 13,364, forward strand.
TAATAATTTATATGATTATATATAGTATATATTATACTATATTATTTTTTTTTTTTCTCTCCTTTTACATTTCCAGACCAGTCATTTTTGACCCCAGCATTTCAAGCAAATGTATTCCGTTTTTAACTTGTAGATTAATAGTTATTTTAAGAAATACATATGCACGTGCTATCAGACGCTGACCTATATAAGTATATATATATAGTATAAATAAAATATAAATATATAATATATATATAAGATTATATATATATATATATAATATAAATAATATATATAATATATAAAATATATTTATTAAAATATATAATATTATATATATATCTATTATAATATATATATATATATATATATTATATATAATAATATTATATATATATATTATATATATATATATATATATAATATTATATATATATAATATATATAATATATATATATATAATATTATATATTATATATAATATTAATATATATATTAGATATATATTTTTCAGGAAATTTATTTTTTTTAAGCAAATTAATTCACAAAACTAAAATTAAAATCGATCCTTTTAAATAATTAATAAAGTTTATTATTATAATATTATATTATTATATATTATTATTATTATTATTGATTATATATATTAATTACAAAATTCAATTTAAACAAAATAAGGGAAACAAAAAAAGTTAAAATTTTTGGGTTGGGATAGGGGTTTTTATGGGGGGTATATGACGTAATTGTGAGGGATGTGGGGAAAAAGCTTGGAAGGGGAAAATTTGTCGACAATTCCATTTTCTACGATATATATATATATATATCATATATATATATATCCCACACAAATATATATTATAATATCTAAATATAATATATCTTTATATATCTATATAAATTAATACATTTCTATATAATATGTATGTATATATATAGATATAAAATATACATGATATTATAAATACCACATACCAACTGCTAAGAAGGTTCTCAAAAATTTTTCAATAAAAGTATGATAATAAAGAGTAGTTATATCCAGCATATATACTCCTATAACACTCTGAACAAAAAGTACTGACAGTGGATATTTATTGTTATCTTCTTTTTTGATATATATTATTGATAATTATTTCTTAATATTAATTATTTATTATGTTTTGATTACTATTATTCTCGTGTATAGGCTTATACAGTAATATAATATAAATTTATGTTAATATCTACATATCTTATATACAATTTCAATATAAAATTCATTTACACTTTTAAATCATTAAGTAGATATGACCTGAGATATCAAATGAGTAATAACAGACACACTTGTAAAACGCCCGACGTTGATAAAAGCAAGATATAAAAAAAAAAAATTTTTAACGGAGCTGCAAATTCTTTTAATATCGTTCATTTTTCAAAACGTGAGTTGAAGCATACCTTGCAACGACGTTTTAAATATTTGGGCTAGTGGTAAATGTACATTTCTTCTACATTTTTCCACCCCTCCACCCCCACCAACAAGGATATTAAGTTTTACAAATTTTGTTGCATTATTATTGCAACGAGAATAGTCAAGCCAATTATGGTAACGCGTTATATATATATATTATATAATATAATTTTATATTATTTATAATTGATATTATCAAAATTGTTCAAAAATATGAAAATTCATATATAATTTATAAATTTTAATATTATATATAGTAAATATAATATAATAATATAACAGTAAAGGTGAAACTTTCTGACAAATAATTATAAAACAAAATATCGGTGATATAGGAAAAAAAGGTCGTTGGTCGTTGGTCGTTGTTCAAAAGTGGTTCGTTGCACAAACCAGCAACTGAAGGCAGGAGCAGCGCCACTGGATATATAATATATATAATATATATATATATATATAATTATAAAAATAATATATTATATTATATTATATATTATAATTATATATATTATAGTATATTATATATAACTTATATATATATATATGGATATGGCCAGCTGCTAGAAGAGGCCACAAACCATTCAAAAACCACAATAGCTACAGGGAAAAGGAATACATGTTGGAATCCTGGTAAAATTTTAGTGCGGAAACTAAAAAAAAAATAAAATAGTGGTTCGAAAACTTAAAAATAACATTAAAAAAAACACACGTACGTTTAAGAAACGAAAATAGCACTTTAAGGATAGAAGAAAAAATTCAAAATTCCGATTCGATATCAATTTCTTCCGTTGAAAGAATATTGACAAATCCATGGGAAAGTGAAGAGCGTCCTTTCCTTTAAAAGAATTCTTGCAATCAAAACGTCTTAAATATATCTCGTAAAAATATTCGTTTCCGCAACCATTATCAAAGTTGCAAAGCCATCCCTAACAAAAAAACCGTACAAAAGTAACCTACGACAAAGCCCCAAAAAAATGCGGTTTCCCCCCGTCCCCTTTTCAAGGTGGTTAATGATATAATATATATATATATATAAATATATATATAATAATATAATATATATAACTATATATATATATATATTATATATATATAAATAATCTAGTTTTTTTTTTTTTTTTTCAATAGGACGCAATTTTTGGTTCTAACATACAGATAGTAAAACTTTATCTAATAAACTTCCTCAAAAAAGTTATAGTTTTTTCTGCTTTATGTTAACCTTCACTAATCATAATATAATATATATATATATATAATAATTATATATATATATATATATATTAATATATATAATATATATATAATATTATATATTATATTATATATATAATATAATTATAATATATATATAATATTTATATATTATATATATATATATATATTATATATAATATAAATAGATCTGACCGTTGTCATGTTTGGATTATGGAGGAGATAAGACGACATGAACTAGCAGAATTAGAATTTTAATCGTGCAGAAAAAGAATAGTACCTACCAACAACTACATGGCGTTGCTTATTGAAGAGAGATTGGACATAATTAAAACTAAATAATGAATCTTAATGTAAAAAATAAGAATGCAATAAATTACAAATCAATTTTTTTTTTAAATTATGCAAAATATCATTAAAATATATTAACAGAGTAACACAATTTTATTCTTGAATTCTTTTTAAAGAATAAAAGCAAAAAGTAGATTGGGTATCAACAGCATTGGATTGTTACTTGGAAAATTTAAAAATAATAATAAATAAGTGAATTAAGTTTAAAAAATAGCAGGAATGGTATTATTAAAGAAATGGAATTGACCAGTCGGCTATAAGAAGACTTTCTATGCACAGTTCTAGGGCGGCAGGGCTAGCAACCGGTCCTTTACTTTTTTTTTTGCTTAAATAACTTCTGGGACCAGCAGTGGGAACTTTTGCGCCGAGAATACATCCTCTAGAAAAACTCTGGTGAAAATTTTTTATAGGTCAAATGGAAGAAGATACCCGTCACATTGAAAGGGTGAAAATCATTCTTGGAAGAGGTAAAGGAAACTGTAATATTACCATGCTATCTTCATGGCTCGAGATGAGTTTCCGCCAGAGTGCTCCAGGATCAAGAGTTTCGAAGGCAAAGGAAAGAGTCTGGGCCCAGCTGACAAGGGCGATAAGGTCCTAACCGTGGGGAGATTGGTGATTAACTACACTTAAATGAATCATTGGAAATCAACGAGCAACAAACTTTAGTTACCGAAAAATTACAAACAAAGTAAATGAACCAAGATACAAATAAAAAATTAAAAGATACTTTTGTGGTTATATAAATTAAGTTCCTTTCATTGGAGTGAAAATGTTTTAACGATTTATCTGCATATAAAACCAATGAGCATATAGCGTTAGAATTGATACAGGATGCCTCCCTTCCAAACCCATCCATCACTTACAAACGAAACAAAAAATCCTTCTATAGAGACCATCTGACTTGAAGATTCCAATTTTACAAGTATATCATCAGAAAACAGACACCAATCCCTAATCTAAACATTACAACAACCCCTACTCCAAGAATGAAAAAAAGAGGGTACAACAGCTATATACCATTAAACATATACAACCATGTTTCCCCTCTCCCGCCTCTCCTCCTCCTGACGCACGTCTTTTATCAAAGACATTAAAATCCACACTCAAGTCAGCCACAAAAAGAACGGATCTCGATCAAACAACACCATAACTCCAAGGCCCCCGTCCAACATGAATAAATTATTCCCTTTGGACCGCAAACCAGAGTAATGTTGTCCCGTCCTGCTATGGGACATCGTATATGCTGAAAGATCGAAGTTGATCTGTATTCCGTTACGTCCGAGCGTTTTAGATTTCATAGGCCCTCCCCTAGCCAATGAGATGTCAATTCCTAAAAAATGACGACAGGAGTAATTATCTCTTTACTAAACTGCTTCGGAATCTTAACGGATATCTGACGTCAACTGTCCATTACAGCTCGCTGCTGACGGATCTATGGACTCGGCCTGCTGTGATCCCGTAGTGCCCCGGGATCTCCAATTTTTTAATATGTCTCACAGAATAAAAATATTTTGGATTAATTTGTTATTAATATTTATTTTATTATTATTATTATTATTATATATGTTATTCTACTATCTGTCTACTGTATGTCATCTGGGAGACAGCTTCTACCTATCTATTTACTCTACCATCCATTATCCTGTCATCCATATCACACCATTAATCCTACACTGTCTGTCCCTGTCTATCTATAATCTATTCATCTATCTCTAAGCCCATATCCATCTATCTATCAAAATATAACTTAACATCGTCTATCTGTTCTCTTTTTGTTGTATTTATTTATTATGCTTTAAGAGTATTTTTATTTTTATTATCGGTTATTATCATCTTTTGTACAAGTAATTTAAATTGTCATTATCTATTACTATAACGACCTTAGTTGTGAATGATTTCTACCATGTTATGAATTTCACTCGAATATGAAACATATGTGACCCCATTATCTTTTTAAAGCCAAAACATGATCTTCAAATCTTGTTTTAACACACGAGGCACTTGGATTTATTGAAACGTATCTACTTGGGCCTATTTCTACTGTTTATATTTGTTTACCATATTTTGGCTCACTTATCGTCTTATGAATTCTAATTGTCACTTTTAAGTTTTAAAAATTTTTGTTATTATTATTATTAATTATATTGAAAATTTATTATTATTATCTCTCGTTATTTCAATGACGCAACTGTCTTGATATTACCATATATTGTTTTGCGTTGATCAAATATTAAACCTATAATAATAGATCTAATCAAATTTCATTTATCTTTTTATTATCCGTCTAATTTCATGCACATTGAAAAGCGACTGGATGTGAACACTTTTCTAAGTATTCAACTTCACTACCTTGGATGTAGGCACTTCGAGTATCACTTCAAGTAATCACCTGAATACATATCTATTTGAATTTTAAACGATAAAAAGACACCTGAAACTGAGGCCATTTTTTTTTCCTTTTCCTAACCATAAACACACAAATACTTTCCTGAAACTATTCTAAGTTACCAAATACATAAGTTGACTGGGCATGGAAATTAACTTTAAAAGTTTTTATGAAACTAACAACAACCGAGCAATATCGGATACTCAGGTATATGACGGAACTATCACATTGCATTCGGATCAAACCAAGCGAGGTGGGGGCGTTTCTCTTATAACTTAAATAAAAAATGACTATCTGTGCATCTTGTCCATGGAAGTCATAGTTGTAACTTCATTAACGACATTCATAGAATGCACAATAGCAATTTGCATAAAATAAAATCTACTAAAACTACTTTAAAATGGGGTTATCGACCCCAATCGTTGTTTTGTCTTTTTTGTTGGTTTCCTGTCGGTTTTAATGTATCCCAAAACCTGAGTTTTTATAAATAAAGTTATGATCCAAACACATTTTCCATATCTCTAAAGGTAATAATTACGGGAGATTTCAACATTGATCTATCCAACGAGAAACATTGTAAATCAGGCAAACTTCTCTCTCTCTCTTCTCTCTATCTTCTTCTTCGTCTCTCTCTCTCCCTCTCTCTCTCGCTTCTCGTCTCATCTCTCTTCTCAACTAATGATGATCAATGGTTTTCGTCAATTTATTATTTTAATAGTTTATTGATAAATGCATTAAGAGAAACTTAGAGATACGTAATATTTAATAAACTCTTAAGTGACACATTATAATATATTATTTTTAAATACTATAAATAAATAAAAATTTATTCTATATTCAATTTATTAACATATATGTTTTAATATATCCTTGTTATTTTTCAGCTACATTTCATATATAATATCTTCGATTTAAAATGAAATATATTTTATGGAACGTGGAAGATATTTTTCATGATGAATCAGTGAAAATATATTCCTGAAGAAAAAAAAATGTAAAGGAAAATTTTCAAATAGGTTTAAAATTTATAAATAGGGTTATTATGCTTTTTATAGACTTGTTTATTAATTAACCCCATGGACTGAGTGAGTGCATAACGTCTTAGGCGTGTAAACAAAGCAAATTCAAGCATATCCCAGTCGTTGAAATGTGTCGAAATTTGTTGTTGAGTAAAATAGTCGTAGTCTGAGATTCTTAAATAAATTATAATATGATAAAAATTGAAACACAAAAAGTAACAAAAAATAAATTAATTAATTAGCAAGATAATAAATGTATATTTGTAATAAACTATTTCCTTTAATTAACCCCCACCCCTGTACCCTCACTGGACAACTTCTGTTTCTGCTGCGCTGCGTGTAGTCAGTCATTTGCTTCATTTATTACATTTGAAACATTATACACTGCACCAAGAATTATAGGTTTTAAGTCTTTCCAAACAAATTGTAAGTAGCCACATTACTGTTATTCTTATTGAAAAATTTACAAGTATTTTTCTTTGTATTATAAACGCTATCTTAAATTACAGTCAGTCGAGAGGATACTTATATACACTAGCTTATCACTATATATAATAATATATACTCTTATATATCACACTCTCAAGATCCTTACTTCTGCATTATATTCAGTATTGTCATGGAGAGATCCAAATTAATATAATAAAATGATTCATTCTTTATTTTTATTTGAGACTTATGATAACATACTAATATGAAATCTCGTAGCTCATATACAACTATTAATATAAAAGCCGTCTCTTCCTCATAGAGAGAGGTAGAGCCGTTAGCACTATGAAATTAAGTTTATATACATATCCTGTATGTCTACAGCTCATTATCATATATAAATCCTAAATCACCATATATTATTGAGATTATTATATATCTAATACGTTATAAGTATAATGTATTACAAATGATGTATATATATATCACACCGATAATACTATTAACACGTATTCCTTATTGAGAAAGTCTTTTAATCAAGATTCTCATTTCTGTCTACGAGATCTGAGTATGTAGTCTTAACCACGTCTCTACATCGGTGACGGTCCATTTAATATATATTATTAGAGTGAAGTTGATCAATTTACTAACAATAGAATCACTTGAGTACTATTAGTGAGTGAGAGCAGAGTAGCCGAATGGTTCACATATACATGAGATAGTATAGATGGTCCGACAGGAAAAAGGACTTAACTAACAGAGACATACAAAACAATTCACTGTATACACTGCTCGAGCTACATTTAGAATATAGGTATTAGGTAATTATACTGTTAGGTGTTTGATGTAGGGCGTATTTATATATATTTTACAGAGGTACATATATTTCTGAAGAGCTGGATAAGAATACTATATAATAAACACTACTATGATATTTATATTTTATATAAATTATAGTGTTCTATGAAATTATTTAATCGCGATATGATCTACACATCCATTAAATTTCTAATTCGGTTCATCAGATCAGAGATATATAGTAGATCACATAAGTACATATATATAGTATATTTTCTTTTTCTACATATATAATACATAATATAATAATATATAAACGCATTTGTATGACTTAGTCACTCATGAGTATAGCACATATATACTCTCTACATGACATTATTATTATCTCTTGACATCCCTATTAGACATCCAGCGAAGCGGCTCTCAGACAATTATAGAGGATCAATATGTTTATATCGTCTAAACTGTCTATATACATATGAAGTACAGCTTTTTATGTGTATTATTCCACTACTATTTTATTTGAGTATTAATAGAATGACATCTGAGTATCTTGGTTTAATGACGAGTCTAGCAATTAAAATTTATTAAGAGTGGAGTAACTAAAAGAAACTATGAAGACGTTATTATTATTATGATGAAGAACATCACTCTCGCACCACTGATAATCAATCAATGAAATATCGACCTTCTCTATTACTCCCACGTATTCGCATTTATTTCATATCTATGGTGAGGTATAATATGCTACGACTAATATGGAAAATACCAGATAAATAAATGTAATAATTGAATATTAGGTATTTATCATTGAATATTAATATTAACAATATAATATAAATTTTTAATTTACCTATATATATTATTATTATATACTAACTCATTAATATATATATAATATATAATATATATATATATATATATATATATATTTATATATATAATATTTAAGTCGATCTTAATAAATATTAATTTAATGTATCTATTATTGGCTTTTATATTTATATTAATTATAATATACTTAATTTTATATATATATAAAGTATAATAATATATAATTAAGTTTATAATTATGATTATATACATATTATTATATATAATATATATATATATATTTAATATTATATAATATATATATATAATATATATATGTATTATAAGTAATTAATTATAATATATAATTAATATATATATTAATATATATATTATTATATTATATAATATATGATATATATATTAATAATTATTTATATATATATATATATTAAATATATTAAATTATTATTAATTATATTATTATTATTTAATCATATTATATATATTTATTATATATATATTATATTAATTGGTAACTAATATGCATTTTACATAATTTTTTATAAAAGTTATTATACTATTATATATATATATATATTATTATTATTAATAATATATTATATATATATATTATAATATATTATACTAAGTAATAAGTATATATATATTTATATATACATATATTTTATTTTAGTATTGTATAATTTGTTCATATTTATTGAAATGCAATTAAGATTAATAATATATATATAAATAATTATATGAACCTGTAATATTTAACATTATATTTTCAATTTTAAATTATAATTATAAATATAATATTATATATATGTTAGTATTATTAATTCTTACATATAAGTTATCGAATATTTTGAGCTTCACTTAAAGTGAATATATTTATATATTATTCATTATAATAGCGATATAATAAAATATTAAATATATATAGTATATATTAATATATTATAATTAATATTAAATATTATTAATTTATATATTATATTATTATATATATATTATATATAGTTAATATATATAATTATATATAATGATATAATATGTTGTATTTTAATATTAACAATATATTATATATTAAGGTTAAATATTATATAATAGTGAGTATAGTAATTTTATACTTATATTAGTATATTACGTTAAAGGCAACAGTGCTTTTATACTTAATAATAATTAACATATATTATTTAATTATTCATCTTCATAATATTTAATTAGTTCCAATACTGCTATATATGGGTAAAATAAATAATAATATATATATAATATATATTATGTATTATATTATACATATCCCTATAAATCATTAATTAACTGTAATATACTATAAAATCCCTTTAAATGATCTATCTATAGTATTATATAATTAAATATATATAATTAATTATATATAATTAATATTATATATAAATGATATTTTTTTATATTTATATTAATACATATAATTAAAAGTATAGTATTATAATTATAATAATAATACATAAATATAATTTAAATATGATATATACATATCCATAATATTTATAATATAATATTAATATCATATATAATAATAATTATATTATTATAAAATATTATATATATTATATATATATTATATAAATATATTATATATGTAATATATATTATATAAATATATATATAATTATATATTATATAATATATATTATATATATATAATTAATACATATATATATAAATATATAATTAATATATATATTATATATATTAATATATAATTATATATTAATATATATTATATTAATTAATATTTAAATAAGGTGAGTTAGGAGGAATAAATAAGGATCTAATGGAATGGATAAAGTTGTATAACTTAATTATGAAACAATAATGTATTGGTCATTAACAATATATATATAGTATTATATATGTAATATAAATATATAATATAATTATTATTTATATAATTAATAATATTTAAATAGTAATAATACTCAATATATATATATTATAATATATATATATATATTAATATATTAATATAGTATAATATAATATTTAATAATTATAATTATATATAATATATAAGATAATATAAGTATAATATAATATTATATATATATATATGATACTTATAGACTTTATTTATATAGTGATCTATATTATTATAATATATATAATGATTAAATATAACATATAATAATATAATATATATAATATTACAGGCAATTTGTAAAACACATATAATATATAATAATATAGTAGTATATATTATATTATGATATTAGGTTCAGATAATTATATTTATATAACTATATATATATAATATAATATAGTATGATTAGGCGGGTTATGATAATTTAATTTCTATTACTAGATAAACTTATTATATATGCAAATATGTATCACGCAACAGTTTGTGTTGTGCTCTCATATGATTGGCGTATGCTTGACTTTGGTTGGTTGCTCCTGTTAAATTATACATGGAGTACTCTCTAAATCGGAATGTCAGTGGCCCTACCAGTAGGGATTCCAAGAACCGCTTTCTATAGGATTTTAATAATAGTATTACTAGTACTATATACGATAGTAATTATATTCACGCTAAGCAGTGTAATAATATTTACGAGAAAGCATGAGTAGATCTTATATGATAAAATAATTCTAGATATCACGAAGATCCTTTTAACTTATATATTTGGTGAGTGGAACGAGGATAAATTTGGTCTATGTAGATTGAGCGCGGCGTATAATCATTGAGAGCACTATAAATCAGTGCGACAGCTAGTTTGAGTATAATATTATAGGTATATCTCGTAAGATCTTCTGATGTGCGAGGTGATTAATAAAATTTTTCTATTATCAGAGATTTCACTTATTATATATTTATGAGCAAAATTATGATACCTAAATACATTATATGATATATTGATTTGAGTTAGGCCCATTATGTTATGAGACATGAGTTATGCATTGACTTTTATGAGGTTGGTTGTCACTAACATGCTAATAACTATTACACCAGGAATGTATACCCCATCGTAGAATGTAATCTATGAATTGGCCACAGCATATTAAGTGAGGGTATCCAAAGCTTCTTCACTTACTATGGATTATTATATATAATAAGGTCAACAGAGTATAATTTCCTAATGACAGTGATATCGTAAGCACAGAGAAGACTTGAAAACTGTTTCCGAAATATGACCTACTTTTCTGTGGG
>JABUQX010134045.1:27500-31116 GCA_015478945.1 Trachelipus rathkii
TATCCATACTAAAACACGAGACATACATTCACTAACACCTATTATCATCATTACTTGTTAATAATTGTGCAAATTTTCGAAGTGTTTACTTTATCCTACACATCTCCTAATATATACATTCACTTTACTTGTAAATAGAGTTATTTAGAATAAATTAATTATTCCATTATATTATTAAGCAGTAATTCCCTTATTCTAGCATTCTTTAACCTTTAGCTGCATCCTTCCAGAAAGATGACTTCCTACTACACTGGATGGTCCATACATTCTGAAAAGTTATATTTAAATTTTTGGGGTATATTGAGAATCTCTATTGTTTTCTCTATACTTTAGTTGTGTCTTTTGTAATTTCTTTTATATTTCTACCTTATTAATAAATTCCCTAGCATCTTTCTTTATGAGATAATCTATCATCATTTGCTTTTATAGTACATTCAACCAACCACGCTTTCTTTTTTACCTTTAACCGCTTTCAATCACCTCTTCATTCCACCATTGCCGCGTTAAATTCTTACTTCTATACTTTATGCAACATCACACACTTCCTTTCACTATCTAAACATAATATGCTTCCTTCATTTATGCCACGTAACCAGTAATTTATGCTCAGTATCAACTATTGTTATCACTCAATTCAAATATCACTAGTTGTTTTTAATATACTAGGCGATAGTGTCATTTACATTAAACTTATCCTTATTTATCTGACACACTTACAGTTCTCACAGCTCTTAAATTTTAACTAATATTTACATATCCTTTTCGATATCACATTCCTCTCATCACTCCCAGCCGCTACCACTTAACACTTATCAATATTTACATAGAACTAAATTCATATAATTAGATTACCGATAAATTCCCATTCTCACTAATCACCCTAAACTGATTTAAAACATACTTCACATACACATACTAATTCAACATCTTATCCTTCATTCACCAAATAAACTAAAATCAATCATACTTTAATTTTTACACTATTCGATCCTATCATCTACATATCCATTAACACCAACTTCTAGTATAATACTATGGAGATACTCTCATTTGATGTTTATAAGAAAGTATTACTATTACACACTATAAACTCTCACCTCATCTACAGTAAAATAATTCAACTTCCTTCATATATATATTCCTCATTTTCCCTCTCACCGCCACCTAATCTCATTTTCTCCCGATACCAAAACCACCTGTTATATATTATAATATAATACCATCTACACTAACTTTTTTTGATCAGCCTGATTCCAACGCCATAAGTAAGGTCCGTCCAAGAACTTAATTCATATCAATATGTATCTATCGAAGCACTCGATCTACACCACATGATTGCTCCCATCATAGAACATCATTTCAGATTTAATGACATACTATGACCTAAAAATCTGTACTCACTCATTCAACAGTTTCCTCACTCAGTAATGTGAGACCATATTACGTCACAACCACTAACACATACCTTGACTTTATTTTTCAAATTAAATTTTAAACCATTTATTAATCAGGAACTCACACACAAAATCAAAGTTACTACCATATGACTTATATCCCAATACTAGGTTAATCTCCATTACAAATTGGTCAACCTACTATCTCTTTACCTCTTCATTCATATCTCTTCCACACCAGTACACGCACATTTCACAATTTTCTAAATACTCACTACTTATTAAAATCCTTGTTAAGAAGGTCGGAACACTTTACGGTATCTACATGCAATCTTCGATTTTCCTAGAGACATCCATACCACTCTCTCCTCTATCTTACCTCAACATTATATGTCCTCTGTAACATTACCATGTAAACTCAATACGATGTCATACAATTTATATTCGCCCAAAGATTAGAAGTGATCCGTTTAAACGGCGAATTCAGTAATAAATAGAACTTTTCCTGAGAGGCCTGCATTAGCCATATCCTTAGGCTACAGAATTAGATGAGTAAGTTAAGGTATATATTATTACAGCCTAAACCCATACTACCACCTGAGCCCCTTGTCGACTTCTACCACAACGACAGTGAATCACATACGATGTAGGGTAGATCACTTTCTCCCTTTACCCAGTCACATATAATCAAGGGGGATATATGAGTAGTAATTAGGGATGGTTCTAGTAGTAGTGTTATCTAAAAGTTGGGAGTTAGTGTTATACATTTATATCATGTGTAATGATATGTATGGATAAATGATAGTGGTTTATAGTAATAATGTTTGTACCTTATGTGAGTGATGAGTGTGTTAAAATATGAAACGCAAAATGAGAGAAAGTAGCGCACTAAATAATAAATGGGAAAGGTATATTACATCGTTTGAGATTAATAGCGTGTTCTCACTCGTAATATGCCATCCATATATATATATAATTAATATTATATATATATATATATATATATATATATATAATAATTAATATATAATATATATATATATAATATATATTATTAATATATTTATGACATATATATATATATAACAATATATATATATATAATATATATATATAATATATATATATTAATATTATATAATATATAATATAAATATAATATTATAGTATAATAATATATTATACGCTAGTAGAAAGATGTATAATGATATATTAGGTGGGCTATGTTATTCAAGAGAGGATATCAGTACTCACTATATTATATAGAGGCTGTATGATATTCGAGAGTACTTGAGATAGGCCAAATGGGTGGTGGTAAATGATTATATATATATATATATATAAAATATTATTATTATGAGAAGTGTATTAGAAATAAAATAATAAGATATTTTTAATAAAAATTAAATAGAAATTATATTAAAAGCATTATTAATTATATTTCCCTTGAGAAAAAATATTTAAATAGGTTTTAATAAAAAATTTTTTTTAGATATTTAAAAAAAAATTTAAAAAAATGATGAAAATATTTATCGAAATTGTTTAAATAAAAACCTTATTATATTCTTATTATTATTATTATTATTTATTTTATTATTATTATATATTATTATTATTATTATTTTATTATTATTATTAATAAAAAGCCATTGTCACCCCTTAATATTATATATATTATTATATATTCTAATAATTATTAATTATTATTATTATTATTAAATTATTATTATTATTATTATGTATTATTATTATTATGTATTATTATTATTATTATGTATTATTATTATTATTATTATAATTATTATTTATTATTATTTATTATGCATAATTTATTATTATTATTATTATTATTATTATTATTATTATTATTATTATTATTATTATTATTATTATTATTATTATTATTATTATTATTATTATTATTATTAATTATTATTATATTATTATTATTATTTTATTATTATTATTTATTATTATTATTATTATTATATAAAGTAGTGCGTAGAAATGGGGAGTGAAACAGCTTAAATTATTGAAAGTGCAATAAAATGGTGCATATATATATATATATATATATAATATATATATATATATATATAATATATATATATAAATATATGATATATATATATATATAGTTATATATATATTATTATATATATAGTATATAATATATATATATATATATATATATATATATTGTGAATTAAAGTTTCTTAAAC
>JABUQX010134046.1:0-2500 GCA_015478945.1 Trachelipus rathkii
GATTGATATGATGATTAGATTAGTATATGATATAATGATTAAGTGATGATTAGCTGAATGTAATGAATAATATATATATGATATAAATATATATATATATAGTATATATAATATATTTAATAATATATATATTTATTATATATATATATAATATATATATATATTTTATAATAATATATTAATATATTTATTTATAATTAATATATAATATAATATATATTATATATAATAATATATATAAATTATTATATATCATATATTATATATATATAATTAATTTAATATATATTATATATTTTATAATATATTTATATATATATTATATATTATTATTATATTAATATTAATTTATTATATATATTATTATATATAATTTATTATATATATATATATATTATATTATTATTATATATTAATTATTATTATATATATATTATATTATATATATATATATATAATATTTATAATAATATATATATATAATTATATTATAAGCATATATAATTTATATATTATATATATTATATTTATATATATATATATATATATTGTAACTAATTAGTAATTATATAATATTATATAAGTTAAATATTATAATATATATTATATATATTTAATAATATATTAATTAATATATATTTAATATATTATAAATATAATATATAATATATATATAATATTAATTATATTAATAATAATATATATATAATATATATATATATATATATATATATATATAATATTTAATATATATATATTATATATAATGTATAATACAGCTATAGTGCACGTACTTTTGGGGTGGTATTAAGGTACAGTGAGTGGTCATACTAGCTTACTTTTTGACCTAGTGAAATACTACCAAATATAATTATAAAAAGTTAGTATATTATATATAATATATATTAATATTAAAGAGAAATGCATATACAAAACAGTAGGTTATATGTTAAATTATTATAATATATATATTATATATATATATGTACAATGTGTGATTAGTTAAGTGTGTGTGTGTGTGTGTTGTGTGTGTGTGTGTATGTGTTTGTAGTGTGTTTGTGTGTATACGTTAGTATGTGTAATTCGTTATCCCGATATAAGTACTAACTTGAAAAGTCACCGTACCGACTGAAATTTACTACTACTCGATATCCTTTTTTAAATATTTAACTGATTGGTAGGCTAATTTATTTCTCTTGAGTCCAAATTAATCCCACATAGTTCCTTTCATATTACACTGCCGGGCAGGAGCCCTAATTTACAAGGAGGCACTTCGCGAGTTGTTATTTTAGTCACGACTCAGGACTCAATAGCAGTACAAAATTTAATTTAAAGAAATTCACTATTAATATTACATATAGCAAAGATAATAAATATATAATATATTTAAATAATAATATAACAATAATATTAACTTATATAATTATATATTATATATTATATAATACATATAAAAGATTATTATACCAACTTATTTAATTCATAATTTCATATATGAGATCATTGACTCCATTCTTCTAAACTCGAGAGAGTAATACTCACATATACTACCGCTAGAGTCCATAACTCATATATCAGGCTATGTACTAATTTATGTACTCGATGACAGACCAGTAAGTATTATGTTTCAGTTATTAAGTAGAGATATTATGTTATCTTATGTGAAGTTGGAGTTGTAACAATAGCTTTATTTATATTTATTTACATAAATATTAATTTATATTACTTGAGAGAGTGAGTTTTAGAGAGTTGACCTCTACTGATATAAAATAAAATTGAGCTTAACGTATGTACTATATTATATTATAATACGACGAAGTTATAGTGAATTCAGTAATCTACTTTTAAAGTTTCATTATACAAATTAAACCTAAAATTTTCCTTGATGAGTTGTAGACCTATAATATAATAATTTATATATATATATATATATTATTATATAATATTAATATATATTATATATATATATATATATAATATATAATAATATATATATACTATATATATAATATATAATATATAAAATATATATATATATATATATAATATATAATATTATATATAATATATAAATATATATACGGTATATATATATATATAAATGTAATTATTATATATATATGTTTAATAATATATATATCTTATCATATATTATATAATTATAATATATAATATATATATATATATATATATATATATATATAATATATATATATTATAAAAATATAATTATATATTATATATATATAATATCATATATATATATATATTAATATATTTTAAATAATATATAATATATATATTTATCAGTGGCGTAGCTTAGATGTTTATTCAGCACATGAGGTATAGGACTACAATGAATATATATATATATATATATATTTATATTTATATTTTAATATATATATATTATAATATTATATATATATAATTTAATATTAATATGTATATAATATATATATATTGTAATATTAATTATAATATATATTATATATTATAT
>JABUQX010134046.1:10000-28744 GCA_015478945.1 Trachelipus rathkii
CATTCACTGGAAACAGAAAAGTAGTAGAAGAACATTAATCCTATCACACGCCTGTTGCAAATCCATAAAAAATTAATACAATTTATTCTTCTTCTCTCATTTTCTCAATGATTTGTTTCAATGTAAAGATTTGATCTACACATCCTCTACCACTTCTAAACGCACATTATTCTCTACCAAGTAGTCCCTCAGTCACTCGACGCATTCATTCGACCAAAATACCAGCATATATCTTACCTACAACACTCAATAAACTAATTCCCCTATAATTTCTACAGTTACCCTTACCCCCCTTACCCTTTTATGAGGGTACTATTACTGCTCTTCTCCGATCCCTCGGAACTATATCCTCCATAAGCGCTTTGCTAGATAACTTCCAAATCCATTCAATCACCATTTCGCCTCTGTTCTGGATCATTTCACCAGTAATTTCATCTATACCTGCAGATTTACCATTCTTCAACTTTTCTCTCCTCTACCCCGCACCCGCCCCACCCCACCAGTTACCTTTACCGTCCTCTTTACTAATGACCTCATCCTCAAAATACCTTTTCCTTCTTGCACTATCAAACCCACACACGTTCACTTTCATTTCTTCATTATTGCCAATGTTATGCAGATTTCGCAGTGCTATACCTCCACATTCTCCTCACATCCATTTCATCAGTTACGAAATCACCATCTCAATTCATTATTCTTCTTATTCTTAACCATCCACGCTTCCTTCCAGAAGAGATTCTTATTCCCTTGTAAGTTCCCATTCGATCCTCTTCAAACTGTTATTTTACCTATTTCTCCCCTATGTAGGGATCTTTTAGTATTCCTTTTTCATCGTTACATAATTCCAAACTTTCTTTATAAACCAATCATCATTGGCTTTTAGTTTTTAGCACATTCAATCACGCTTAATTTTTTCTTTTAACCGCTTGGCATCAACCCCCTTCTTACAACCACTTCACTGTTAAACAATTCTTACTGAAGCGGGTTAGCCATATCCACATAACTTCCTTTGCACTGGGCTAACAACTGCTTCCTTCATTTGCTCCAACATTGATTTTATTTTCAACTTCTTCACATTCAACTGATTTACTGCGAAGCACTCTTAATATACTTATCCTTATTACGCTTGTTCAATTAACATCTCCACCTAATTCTAACCACCCAAGCTTCCTTCATAATAATCTCACTCTGCTTCCAAGTCCCCCACTAGGGTTGGGAAAAAAACGTTTTTTTCAATCGTGTTTTTTTTCAATGAAAAAAGCGGTTTTTTTCATGTTTTTTCAGTTTTTTTTCGTTTTTTTCATTAAATGTATTTTTAAATATAAAGAGGCTAATATGATATTTCAACTTGAGTATTTTCATTTTTTCAATGAATTCTTTAAACAAATTTTCCATTATGATTTATAAAATAGGAGAACCTAACTTTCTTTATATTTTATCAATTGTTTCGTTACAATTTACAGTAGGTTTTAGCCTGACTGCTTTTTGTAGGCCTCTACTTACTAATTTAACTATGTATTTTACATTTGTATCATATAATCATATTTATAATTTACTTTTAAATATTAATGTATATTATATTTCAGGGTTCACACTAAATTTTGAATTTGATTTCCCTGACTTTCCCTGACCAAATCTGGGCAAATTTTCCCTGACCAGCGTGTTTCGTTATTTTTGGCGTATAAAATATCTATTAATGATTATTGCAGCCTAATGATTGGTCCAATTAAATTTATTGAAAATTTACTTTAGCAAACTGTTTAATCATAATGATTAATTTAAAAAAAATATATATTTGTTTTATAGTAATCAGCCTATACCTTCCCCATAATCATCCAACGCACTCCTTTTTTATTTTTTCCACAAGTAAACAGTTTTATTTATACAAAAAGAAAATAAATTAAAAGTTTACATTATTAAAAAAAATTTTTTTTTTTTTTTTAGTAATCACAAAAGTTCTAAATGGGGAGATTAGGTTAACTTTTTCTTCTCAAGCATCTGAATTATGAATATCTCGCATCGGAAAAAGAATCCCATTTCTTTTTAAAACATCTTTCTTTCGATCATTGCAATTAAAGATCTGCATGGTAATCTTCTTTCTATACACTTTGTATTCTTCTTCTTTTGGTTCTGTTTTGACTCTTTGAGATGTTCGTTCATATCTCCTATGGGCAGCTCTTAAATTTGCAACATTATTTGAGTGATAGGAACTTTAAGAATACTTTCATGAGATCTATAGCATTGGTGCACTGTTCTTGAGGAACAGACTAAGTTTCTTTCAGATTCTCCCTAAAATTTGCCTTTAATTTAATAGAAACCCCCTTCCACTGTCACTTTCCATGCGAAAACATCAAGTCCTAATTTAATAATTTGCCACAATTCCACATAAGAATAGTACCCAGCTGAAGATGAAATAAATGGATCAAGTCGGGTAGAAATATAACTCGCCATTTAAAAACATCTCGAAATAAATATTGGAGGAAAAATAGCTAGACGCAGTAATTTAGTATGTAGAAAGACAAATGTCACCATCCAAAAATATTTGAATTTTAATTCAAGGGTAGAAATGAGCTTCCCTGCAAAGTAACGTGTATTGTGCTTTTGCTTTCTGGAAAAATATGGGGAGCAAGTCCATGGTTAATCACATATTTACATTTCATCAGACAAATTTTAAAATTTGAAGCTACTGCACTCTGGAAACATTAATTTAAATGTTTCCTTATATTCTGCCACCACAGAGTTTTTAAAAAGAATTTATCAATCCAACCACTTTTAATGCCGGCATAAGTATTTAAAGATCTTGTAACATCATCGCTTTAATGAAAAAGATGAAACTGATTGATAAACTGGTTTTGGTTAGTTATTAAATGGAAACACTCAGGGTCATTTCAATCGGTTGGTCTGATTAGAAGTTGTGGAAGGCAATAATTTTCAGTGCACACACTTTCACTAATATTTGTATATTAGAACACAACATAACGAAAAAGTTTTTCATTGATGGTGGGTCCTGCTGAGTTTTGATTAAATTCAAATGAGTTTCCCCTTGAATGTGAAACTCGGCTTGCCGTCCAATGTTAGAAATAGATCAAAGTTTCTTTTTAGCATACTTTACGTATGCCTTGGAACTATCAAGTCCTTTTACCCAACCACCTGATAAACTGTTGGTTCAGTTTGACGTCCAACCAACTGGTCGTTAAAAAAATTAGTTTTTTTTGTTTGAAGTCATTTTATAAATAATAAAATTATCTCAAACTGCACAAAAATCCAAAAATCACTTCGTCAAACCTCAAAAAAAAAATCTCAAAAGTATAAATCCCTAAAAAGAAAAAGATAATTAAACCAGATTAATCATAAGTCAAACAGTCTAAAACACATCCATATACCAATCCCCTTCAATCGAAGGATGAACTTGGAAATTAGCCTCTATGAACAGAACTAGGAAGAAATAGTAGGTAATAGTGGAATAAAATAAAAAGAAACAGGATAGAAGTAGATCCATGGAATGTCATTCCTCGCCCATCCTTTTTATTTCACTATCAAATACATCTCTTATTCCACAATTAATACAGTAAGGAAAAAAAAATATATCAAAAATATGCAACTTGTTCCATGGATCATTCTTCATAGTTTTGAAATTGTAAAATTTCCAACCGACTTTTTTTGAATTTCCCTGACTTTTTTTGAATTTCAGGGAACGTTTTCCCCCTGATTCCTGACCAATTTTTTCCCTGACTTCCCTGACTTTCCAGAAAGGGTGAACCCTGAAACAGGAAATTAGTCTGAAATGACAAAACTCGGAGGGAAAAGTGGACTTAAGGTATGCAAATGAAATTAATAAAAATATTGAATTAAAATTAATACCAAGATTGTAATGAAGGAGGATGATTGAATGACTAGCTTTGGAATATCAACTTTGATTCACTAATTCACTAGTCCCCACTCCCCAACCCAGTCACTACTGAGTACTGGACTACTGTGATGTGACTACTGTCAAGCTCATTATGACTGGGGCTCAGCGTGATCAGCCACATTTAATTTTTATATAACTGATAAGTCTGATATCTCAGTTGTATGAAGTATTGTGTGAGAATGAATGACAGTGGGGAAGGAGCAGGGGCAGTACAGGACTCTAAAACGCTTAGCTACCTAGCTAGTCTGTTGGCAAATTTTTCAGAAAATTTCCTAGTTCTTAGATTTAATGAGCATAAATACTAGTTTTTGCAACGTCCACACAACAAAAGTTATATTTTAATGGCGAGGGCCTTTGCAAACCTTTTATTTCCTTAAAAAGTACACGTCACACGACTTTTTGCACGTGGCATTTCTAAATTCCTGATTAAATAATTATGATAAAAATGTTACTGAAAGCTGAAACAGAGTAAGAAAACATTAATGAAGCCCTTAAACAAAAATATTATGACATATCAAATTCAGATATAAAATAAAAATACGAAAACCCATAAAAATTTTGAACACAAACTCAGGGGCTTCCACCTTGTAGGAAATTGGAACCAAAAAATGTCCAAATTAGAGAATATTTGCTAAAATTTATAATATAATTGCTCAAACATGTAAATTCCACAACTTAATTGAAAAAACGAAAAAAAAAACAAATTTTTCTTGTTTTTTCAGGCTGTTTTTTTTCATGAAAAAAAATGTTTTTTGGGGGAAAAAAACGAGCTTGTTTTTTTCCTTTCCAACCCTAGCCCCACTAACTTAATTTTACATCCTTAATGATCCGATAATCAATCCTAACCAACTGATTTAACATCAAAGACATTCTTCAATAACTTCTTCACCAACACAAAATCAATCATACTTTTCACATCGATACCATTTCTACCTACACCAACTCTAGTAAATTTATGAATACTCTTGTGTTTAAAGAAAGGTATTACTTACACATACCTATCTCCTAATAGAAATCAATCACCATCCTACTATTTTCATTTTCTCCCGACACCCCAAAGCCCTGTTATACCATCCCTTTTTGATTACCTATCCAATCATTTAGGTCATGCTCACCCAACACAATCAATCTGAAGCTCCTACTCACCAACATCCAAAACATCATTCAGATTATCCTAGAAAATCGCACTCTCTTCAACATTACCTTCAGGTGGACCATATGTCACAGCAGCCATACCTACATTGACTTTTCAAACTTAAATTAACCATTAGAATTCTAGTACTCACAAACATAAAATCTACCATAGCTCTGTACCACAAGTCACTGATCAGAATTGCAACTCCTCTCCTCTCATTCCTTTCCACACCAGCACACACACACATTTCACACCACACCAATCATTTTCACTGTTTCCTTTCATCTTTAAAATATATATATATATATATATATATATATATATATATATATAATTTATATTCTATATATATAATATATATATATATATATATATATATTTATAATATTATATATATATATATATATATATATATATATTTTTATTATTATATCCAAATCTTCTTTTGACACTTGAAGCATATATATGACAGGGCCCTCCCATTTTGCTGATTTTTCAGCCCAGTATGGCAGCTTCTCTGTGAGCCGTGGTGGGTCCTGTGCACTGACTCAAACTGACTCAAAATATTATATCTATATATATATATATATATATATATATTAATATATATATATATATATATTATATATATATATTAATAATAATATATATATATATATATATATATATATATATATAATATATATATATATATATGATATATATAATAAAAATAATAATAATAATAATAATAATAATAATAATAATAATAATAATAATAATAATAAAAATAATAAAAATATTAATAATAATAATAATGAATTATATATTACTGGTACAGAGTGTGTTGATTCACCTGAATTCTTCTTTAGCACTAACAATGGAGAAAAGGATTCAGATTTCTCCTGAGAAAGGATTTCCTTTAACCAGTCTAATCTCTTCAGGAACTTCAGCTGGGAGCCAATACCCTTGAGTAGTTTAGACACATACTCTCCACCTAATAAAAGGAATGCCTCATCATCAATACCTTCATCTAATAAAAAAAAATGAAAAAAATAAGTATCAGTATATTTAAATCAAGTAATAGTATATTTATAGAAAAAGTTCAGGATCATCTTATCCATAAACTGAAAAGACTTTAACCATTTTGTTATATGGTAGGAAGAGATTTATTTCCTTATAAAAAATTTTATTTATACAGGATTTTTCCTGTGTTGGGACAGGTAATTCCTAAAAAATATTCTCCACAACATATATTTCAGATAATAAAATTTTTTTCAATTTAAATTTTTCTTTAAAAAATAAAATTTATTTATTAAATTTATAATTTTTTCTATATAATTTATTACTGTTGGATATTTACTGGCTTAATGAACTAACTGCTTTATGCAATACTGAATATTTTATAATTTTGTGCATTGGTGTAATTTAATTAGTTACAAAAGAAAAATTACATTAAAGTGTTTTAAATATAATAATAACTACAAAAATAGAATACTTATTACTGTTAATTAAAATCTGAATTTTCCTAATTAAAGAATTTTATATTTTTTGTCTGAAACTATTGTAAATTTGTCATATGATTTTTTTTTAAAAGAGAAAACTGTATTGCTTTTAAAATTGTATACAACTCATTGTAATCAATTTTTTTGTAGTCTATTAAGACAGCATTTATTCAAAAGAGTCAATTAAATGGGTATTAACTCAACTGTTAAGCAGGTCCATAGACTTGCTGTAATAAAATAAGCCTTAAAATAAGGTGGGTATACCAGCATTCCAAGTAAGAGATTTATTTACATTTTTATATAATTGAAAAAGAAAATTTTCAGCCTAAAAGCAGTCTGTACTTAAATTTTATAGAAAAGGAAATTTTATTATTCTGGATGATAATTTCAAATTTATGTTTAAAACTGCAGAACTCAAATTGAAAAGTAATCTGCATCTTCATAAAAATTTTATCAGACTTTTTGCACTTTCAATGAGTACATGCAACAATGAAAGCATAATTACTTTTTTGGAAAAATAAATTTAAACTTAATCACCCAAACAAAATTTACTTCTCTTATGTGACATTCAGAAACCACAAAAAAAAAAAAAAAAAAATCCCTAAATTTCAGGGAAAACATATGCATGAAGGGAAAACCAAAATGTGCCTCAAACCATCTGCAGAAGATTCAAAAAAAGATTTGTTTCTATAAAAAGTATAACCAACAATTTATGTTGGAAAATAAATAATACTATTTTTAATAACTCTAGGAAATTTATTTTTAACATTATTTTTTTACAAGTTCTAATAAATATTTTGAAAAGTCAAGGCAATCATTCAACTTGATTATGCCCTTTTATATTTGCAAAAATGGTAGCACAGGAGATTAACCTTATCAGCTCTGATTTTACAGACAGTATTCCTGATGTAACATAACCACACCCAATGTAGTGTTAAAAGTACTAACCTAGCGATAGCTGATAATCAGTCAGTCAATCAATCAATCAATCACCACTAGCCAAGCTATCAATGCAATCAAATCTAACCTCATTCAACTTCCTGTTCAAACAGAGTAGTTAAATAAAATACATTTAGTGTATACTGCTAAATGTATAGGAAAATATCCCAGCATAGATGGTTAACTGCAAGAACAATTAATTATATATTAAATAAACTGATGTGTATTTGGTAGTGATGTAACAAGATTGGCTCTGAACAGATGTGAGGCCAATTCAAAAATTTTAAGATTTACTCCCAGCCACTTGGTTTTCATCCAAAAATTGAAAAAAATTACTTAAAATTACGAATATTTTAGTTTCATACAATATAATTCACTTATTAGATTGAGAGCTTTAATTATCTATATAACCATAAAATTATGGTGTACATATATATAACAGTTGTATAGTAATAGAAATTTTTCTTTAACTTTTACTGACAGATCTTTTTTCCAAATCAAATATTTTTAATATTTGAAATGAATTTGATATGGAAATGTATGAATCTAGATATTTACTATAAACTCTGCCAGTAATATGGATATGAAAGGAATTTTACTTTAATTAAGATGTAATTCACTATGATTAAATCTAGCATTACTATTGAAAATATTATGCCTAACAAATATCAATGTAATATAATAAATACTATATACATCAAAACTATGATAAGATTTTAATTTGGGGGACAGGTCCAATGGCAAACTAAAAAAACTTTTGAAACAGAAGCCAGGTTAAAATTTTCAGAGCATTATTTTTTACGTCATTATTAAAACTATGGACATAAAATATGAAAATCAATAAAAAAAAAAATTCAAATAATTTGATGATACAATTAATATACATTAAATTGGCGTTATACTGGGTACCTGCCCAGAGAGCTGCCCACCTATGCACCCAGGCTTGTTTTTTTTATGGTAAAAAACGTGGGTAAAATGGGGAAGATTGGGAAATAAAAAAAAAATATATATATTATATATATATATATATATATATATATATATATATATATATATATATATATATATATATATATATATATTATATATATATAAATATATATATATATAGTTTGTTAGGGATGTTGCCCGAGTTACTCAGTAAGCCTTAAATTATAATGTGTACAGATGGACAATAGTGGCGTTGTTAGGGAGAGTTAATGGAAAGAAGACCCGGATTATTACTGTTAACAGAGTCCCCAAACCACCCAATAAATTTAGAAAGTGAGATCAGAAACTAATGCAGCGTCGAAGATCAGAGACTAAAAGGAACTGTCTGTTAATGATTAATGGATTAATTCTAAGAGAGAAAATTAGAGACAGAGAGAAAATTAGTCAGTTAGTATGCTACTGTAGCGCATAAAGGTGTTAAGAGGTTAGTCTGAAAGAAATAACTAAGGTGTTAATTACTTATCTACCTCCACCGCTGTTAGCTGTTCAATGGAGAGCTACTTTCTCTAACGGTTACCGCATTGATTACCTGAACTATCCAAAATGCATTCCCTGCAACACATAAATTTCTCCTCTGATAAATCCACCTTGGCTTGAGTGGAACCCTCCTTGAATTAAAGGACCCTCCTTGAATACAAGGTAGAATGGAGATCTTTAATAGGGGGTTTAAAAAACAAGATGTTTTTTTAAAATGAAACGTTTATTAGTTAAACGCAAGGGGAGGAATATCTAATAATATTTGATAGCAGATAACTGTCGGTTGGTTCTAGGATAGAACACAACCAAAATAATGTCGAGTTTAATGTTCGAGTTTGCGTTCGAGTTCCAGAGTAAGGGTTAGTTACTACTGGAACAAGAAGGTTAATATGTGTGTGATAAAGAGGATGCAAACAGAACAAACAAATAACTCAGCTTGGTATTCTTGAAGTTTGCCCCAGAGTTGACGGATGTTTGAAATGTTCGAGTTGGCACTGAATCGGCACGGTAGTGCCCCGATACTGAAAAGTATGTACTGAATAGTGCGGAAGTGACCCGGCACTAAAACGATGCTGAATACAGGTCCCAGCACTAGAACCTGGATAAAATGAAAGACAGGCATATGATGTTAAAGGTGCTCCATAGCGAATATCTAAAATGGGATGATGCTACTAAAGCGTGATCTTACTTACCCTTTGGAGATTTAAGAAACAAAGCTCTCCAATAGGGTCGAAGTTGAAGAGTCTTGAAAAGCAGCCTGATGACTCTGCTGTGAATCTGATAAAAGAAAAGTAGGTAAGACCACGACAGAAACGATGGAGCATGCATACATATCCATCTAGAAAATAAAGAACAATAAATCTTACTTTCCCAAGATATGTATCCTTCTTCCACAAAGGAGAAGTAGTTGTCACGATAATGAGTTGGACAATTTGGAATGAGTTGGACAATTTGGTGGATGTAAAAACCACACAATAAATAAGCTGTGAATTGCCTAACTACAATTTATCATATGCCTAAAGAATCGAGAATTAGTAATTTTGGGAAAAAAGAACTGATTATGATGAGAAGGCATACATATAAATATATAAAATAAATACACCAAATGAAAATACACCAATATATTAGAGGTGTACCACTTCTGCATGCATATAATTGGGTGAAGTTGGAGCCACTGCAACAGCGACCCCAACATCGCCTCAAATAATTTTAACGGCCATTTTTCATTTATCCACTATATTCCCATTCTCATTCAAATCATCCTCATTTACTAGAAACTTATAGAAACTATTTTCGCAAAAAACAAATAAAAAATAATAGCCAAATTTTAGCCATTGGCGAAAATCTTTGTCCTTTGTCAGATCCTATAAGGGCCTTTGACATTTTCAATATTCCAAAAAAATAGAATTCATTTAGTGATATGGGATAATGGACCAAACATTGTAGCTGGTATAAGGGAGAGTGGCTTGGTATCAATTTTCATGTTTTATTCACATGTTGCACTATGGCATTCACGATTCAATATTAGTCAGAAGTCTGTTAAAGATATTTTATTTACTTGCAGAAGCCCATTCTCTCATTTCACCAATTCACAACGGCCAGCTGGCAAGGGGGCGGCTTAAAAACTTTACAGATCAGCTGAATGGTCAAACAGCATAAATAATTTCAAGCAAAATGTTTCTACACCCTGGAGCAGAACTTATGATTATGCTTAAAAGATTGTTTGAACAAAAAGTTCCCCTATTCATATACGCTGCTGAAATGGCAATCAGAAAATTGATTGATTTTCAGTGGCAAAATTATTCCATTACTTGAGCCATTTGACAACATCACTAAAATAAGAATTAAACGGAAAGTAACAGTCGCCCAAGTGATCACTTCCATTTTAGCAAAATAAATCTAATTTTAAATAAGGCAATTAAAAGCAAAAGCTTCAGTGGAAAAAAAGTACACTCGTTGAAGAGCTTAAGAACATCAGTAGAAAAAGACTTTCTAAGTTTCATGTGATAAATCTTTGTGTGTAGCTACTTTCTTAGATTTGCGATTCAAGCTAATTTTTCACGTGATTCAAGCTAAAATCAGTAAAAAATATGGTCGTTGAGGCAATGGAAAAAAATGCATGAAAATTTAGCTCCTGACTCTTTTGCTGACGATGATTCCACGTAGTGGGGAAAGGGAAGCTGAAGGTTCCATTTTCAATTTCTTTAATGGATTTGTTTTAAAAGAAAATTGTGGCATCAAAATCGTCATACACAAAAGAAAGTGAGAGTGTAAAAAGAAAGTCCCATTCTTCTGACGATGTGATATTGTACATAAAAGTAAAAGGTACATACGGAATTACATCAAGAAAATAAACAAATATATAAGTTTGCCCTACTTTGACCAGTGAAGACATGATATTCCCTTCTTGGAAAAACACTGGAAATAGTTTTTATGAATTCGAAAAAACTAGCAATAAAATACCTTTCAGCTAAACCGTCATCAGTCGAAAGTGAAAGAATATTTAGAAAAGGAGGAAATATATTTATGAAGCCACAAGAAATAGGTTATCCCTGAAAATGGAGAACTGCTAATGTTTTGTCATTTTAACCTTAGAGCTATTCAAATGAAGTTTAAGTTTAATATCTTTAACTATGAAACTTTTCAATTTTCATTTAATTATTTTTAAAATATGTGAATGGTTGCTATAGTTAAGAAATAGTTATTTAATTTTGTTTTATTACTGTATATAACACGGTAAATATGAAATTTCCTTGGAACAGGGTTTCGGCAATTGATTATGATGTGCTGTTCCAAAAAATGTAATCGGTTTTTGCATATCAAATCGCATTTGTGAGATAATTGTGCATAACACAGATTTGTAAAATTTTATGATTATTACCTTTTTCAAGAGGTTCTATCACAATTATTGGTGATATTATATATATATATATATATATATATATATATATATATATATATATATATATATATATATATATATATATATATATATATATATATATATATATAATTTATATATGTATAGATATAATATATATTATATATATATATATATATTGGATATATGAAGGGAGAGAAACAAATCGCAATGATATGATACATGTCTTTGATAGATATATGTTAAACATATAATACAACTATAAATAAAGAGTAATATGGGACAACAATGAATGTAATAGAAGGAATGGGTTTAGTTAATGTAAACATACCTACGATGGTAGTAACTTTCTCTTCGTAAACGATCTACTGTGCATAGCGTCTGGAATATCCCTCATCAAGCTCCAACAATAGTCGGCCATCATATTGATATCCCACTTGCCGTGGTAACGTCCTTCCATGAACTTTAGATCTTGATGGAAGCGTTCACCCTGCTCATCACTAACATCGCCTAGGTTATCCGGAAATTTTCTTAGGTGAGAATGTAAGTAGTGCAACTTTACACTCATTCTACATCCATGAGAATGAAAACTGTCTAGCAGTTCCTGTACAATGTTAGTGGTTCTCGGCTTTCCTGTTCCCCAGAAAATTATGTGCTACATCTGAAAAAAGAAATCCACGGCTCTTGCCTCTACACAGTCATTGTTGTAGCCAAGGCAGCATCACGGAGGAGTGTCCGTATTTGTGGGCCATCAAATATCCCAGCTTTTTTCTTCTCGTCACTCAGACCAGGAAACGTTGAGCATATATAGCGGAAGCATTCACCATCATGGTCCAAGGCCCTTTCACAAATTGTTTCATCAAACCAAGTTTTATGTGTAAGTTGAGGTAAGATGATGTTTTTCTCTCTGTACAAGTGTTCACGAACGATGTTCCTGTCACCATGGCGTCAATGTTCCCTCGGTGGCCATTCTCTTTGGTCCAGTGATCCTTTCCCGCCCGACTGTCCCAATAGCACAGGAAGCATGGATATTTGGGTGAAACCTGCTTGCTGACCGAGCAAAATGTTTACCATTTTGAGGTCGCGCATATTTACCATCCATGTACCTGATATTGTAGCCTCTCCAAACTGTCTTGATTTTTGCATACTCTCTATCATCCGTACCGAGTCCTCTATGGAACCGAAGCATACCTGTTGCCGGTGTGTAACAACACACACTTAAACTGCTCTTGGAGTGTCAATAAACAGTCGCCACTCACCTGCATCGTATGCTGGATCCCATAGCGAGTAGTAGGCCTGCAAATTCACTGCAATACAAAGGTTACCATCTGACTGGGAGAGCCTCCGCAGCTCTGCTTCTCTGTTCACAATAAAATGTTACTCTTGTGCCCTGGTCCAGTAGTCATTTTTCATGCAACAGCTCGAAGCCAAACAGCTCAGGAAACTTCCGGCAAATACAATCTCATACAAGATCGTTCAGTCCACCCTGGGTGAACAATGACGGACCATGCCGACTGTAATTTCAGAATGGATGAATAGACATCATCCAGGTCATTGCATCCATACATGTAGACGTACTAAGTTACAAACATGCTTCCGCGAATATGCGGAGGTAAACGTCTATATACAGCCTACGTAGTGCGAACATGAATTTTGTCATTCCTAGGGAATATGCCAAAATAGGGATCCAATGATGGCACGAAAACGGGATGTGAAAACAGCAAAATCCGAGAATATTATATGAAATCAGCACCTTCTCAATTTTGATCTAATACATGGTCACGTGGTCGAGAAAATTTCAACCTTTTTTTGATGACCAGTGTAAGTTTTCTTTATTTTTCCCTAAATGGATGCCCGAACTTTGAAATAAACTATTCGGCCGAATTGCGAAGTGATTATTCGGCCGAAAATTCGGTTTCGGCCGAATACTTTAGCCGAATATTCGGTATTCCGGCCTTTTCACTAAACGCACACCTAAATAAATAAATATATATATATAGATTATATATATAATAATATATATATATATATATATATATAATATATAATATATATATATATATATATATATAATATATAATATATATAATATGGTATTGCTAAAAAAAAAAACTAGAAAATCTGTTAACTATATATATATAATATTATATTATTATATATATATATAAATATAATATATATAATTATATATATATATATATATTATATATATAATATATATATATATACATATATATACTATAAATATATATATACATATATATAATATATATATTATATATATATATATATATATATATATATATAATATAATATATATAATATTAATATATATATTTAACACAGAAGAAATATTATATATTATCTGTTTTCAGTTTTTCTTTTGAATTGTTTATTTGGTGTTTTATCTGAGCTTATATTCTCCGTTTCCAAGCAATCATCATTATAATTTAAATTCCAGCATTGAAATTGATATCTGCAAGTTACCTTGAATGATCTATTACCCTCTTTTTGTGTGAC
Source organism: Trachelipus rathkii (assembly GCA_015478945.1). NCBI lineage: Eukaryota > Metazoa > Arthropoda > Malacostraca > Isopoda > Trachelipodidae > Trachelipus > Trachelipus rathkii. The sequence goes on from JABUQX010134046.1 coordinate 24,337, forward strand.
ATTGCTTTGTGAGCTGATATCTTGAAACTCTGTCTTAGTCTTTTAAAGTGGTGATGCGAAAACCTTAACAGTTGTTAAGGTATGTGTGTTTTCATCTTTGCTTTACTATTTTATCTTTAATATTTACTGTAGTATATGGTGGAATATCTTCATCACTTAAATAGTATTTTTTCTCATGAATATGATCATAAATAGTTTGAATGCTTCTTACTAGTGTATTATGTTCATGTAGGTTTCGGGTTTTGGTTATATAACTTTAACTTCATTTTTGACGAAAGACTGCAAGTATCTTTTACAACGATTCCATTTTTCAAGTGGAAGATTTTGGGCATCAGAACTAACTGAAACTATTTGCTACTATGGCTCAGGTATAATGTAATAATCTACCTGTGTAAATTTAAACTATATACATTTTTTTTGTGAGAATTTATTATAACCACCCCAAGTTGCCCCAGTTTAATTATATTCTAATTAAATAGAACTATTGTGTTCATCAGTTAACTTTCACTCCCAATCAACTAGTATATTTTACTAAAAACAATGGTTTGTGGATTTCAATAGAAACCATAGTGTTAAGTGAATGAATGCAACTCTTTGGGTAACTTTAAGTTAAAACATTCAAAGTGTATAACCTAGGGGTTTGTTATAAACTTTTAAACTTTACAAGAGCTGAGATTCAGCATAACCTATGTATGATACCAAAAAAATTGTTTTTGATTAGAATATCATATATATACTGTATATATACATATAGAACTGAAATATATACCTGTTTTTTATAGTGTGTGTAGTTTATCTACAAGTATATATGATATTTTTTTTTGGTCTACATTTATAATATATCATTTATTGTAATTTTAAGGTTTCTTTTTAGTTTTAAGGTATCAATATTGGGGATAAAATTAACAATATAACCATGGTTATATAGAGGATTGTGGACACCATACGCCCTACTCAGAAAAAAAAAATTATTATTGTTAAAAACAAGGAAAAAGCTGGATACTACCTGTTATTCCTGTAACACGAACTCAAATCAAACAAAGCTGATAAGATAGTTTTTCTTTGTGGGTGTGGGATTTTTTTTGTACCACTTAAATGTTTTTTTTTTTGATCCATGAATAACCTTTTTGTACCCTCACTTATGAAAAGCATTATTATGATTTAATCAACCTTATTACTTTTGTACAGAAAGAAATCAGGTCTTAAATATAGTTTGAGCATAAATTGAACCGTTTTTAATCCTCTCATATCTTGTATGTTATACTGGGTTTTGCATGAGCACGAGGATACATCTGTCTCTTTCTCTCTATTCAAAAACTCTTGTTGCACTGAACCTTTACCTCTTGGTGTTGGAACTGTACAAATCTGGTGGTCGTTGGTAAACTTTGAAATTTAGTTTTTTTTTGTATCTAGTTACTGTATTTTCTTAGAGAAGTGTGTGCTGGATTGAGGATATGGTTTACATTTGAGGGAGTTGGTAACATTTCCTTCCTAATAATAACCTTTGGTGATTGGACCCTTAGATCCTTGTAAAACCTTCCTTGTATTCTTAGCAATATTCAATTATAGAGTAGATTAGATAATCTCTTCTCTTATTCCCTCTACTTTGCATGGTAGTTGGTGAATTTGTTTTTGGGAAACATTTTTTTTTATGGTGTATATATTTTTGTATATCTAATTCACTTTCCTATCATAGTTTTTTTTTTATCCTGGCATGAGTTTACTTTAGAACCATAGCAAGAGGGTGTTTGATAGTGGTCGAAAAGTGTTTGTTTTTTTTTGGTGTTGGTCTAGGTCAAATTTGAATGCTTTTCGTCAGATACCTCTTTTACCTGATATGATTTTGTGGGTTCTGTAGTTTTTTTGCTGGGAGTTGATCTGAATCATTATACCTTTATTTTACCATATACTACCTATGTTGCTGGTTGCTGAGGAAATGAGTCTTTAAGGAGGGAAACTGGTCGAAATATAAGTGTTAAAAGGTGTTTAATATCATCGGAGAAAGGTAATTGAGTACATACACCTGCTAATACCCCAACTTGGCTAATTTACAAACGTTATTTCACCTATATTTTTTTTCTTTCATGTTACCTGAGTGAGAAGCTGAGTGTTCCTTATTTCCCTGTCTTTCTGTGTTGATGTCGCATGGCTTGGTTCTCATTGTGTGTATTGCACGTGTTCGTTTCGTTTAGAAGAGGAGGGAAGAGTGGATAAAACAGCGGTAAGTTTCGGAAACTACACAATAATTTTTTTATTGTCCGATTGGACCAATATATTGATATTACGTTTTTCACTGTAGTATTTTTGCTTGTTGTCTTGACATTTGTAACTTATTGTTTATATATAAAAAAGAAAAGGGTGAACTTACTGACTAAAGAATCACACTCAAAAATTACAACCCTTATAATATATATATATATATATATATATATATATATATATATATATATATATATATATATATATATATATATATATATATATATATATATATATATATATATATATATACGGTATATATATATATATATATTAGGGATGTGTCGAATAGTGAAAAAGCCGAATACCGAATATTCGGCTGAATAATCACTTCGCTATTCGGCCGAATAGTTATTTAAAAGTTTGGTCATCCATTTAGGGAAAAATAAAGAAAACTTACACTGGTCAACAAAAAAAGGTGAAATTTTTCTTGGATGGACTTTTGTAGCAGAAATATAGTAATTCGGAGGTGCTGATTCCATATATATATTCTCGGATTTGCTGTATCACATTGTCGTAGGGCCTACAGGTAACATGCCAAAAGTGGACCTAATTTAGGTAAGTTGTGCAAGTTTTGCCATAAAAAAGTATTGGTACTATAACCTATTTTGTTTATTATTATTATTATTATTATTATTATTATTATATGATAGGGCCTAGTATAGATCACTATTCATAATTGAGAGCAAATATATCATTGTAGGATTCATTATATAAAGTTCAGGTTAAAAAGCCTATTATAGAATTCGAAATATGAAAGAATGAAAGTCCTCTAAAGAAATTATTATAATAGATTTAAAAGTAAAAGTAAAAGTTATGTAAGTATGTGAGTGTTTAAAAAAAGTTTTGTGTGCGTAATTAAGGTATGTAAACATGAGCATGAGTCCATATATTTGCATTTTTTGATTGTCCGTCAAAATATTTAGAGTTGAAAAACATGCGTGCGCAACTGCATAGGTACGAAAAAGTGTTTTGGTAAAATTAGGTACATTTTGAATATTATGTAATGAAAAAGATAAAAAAGAGGTAAAAATGGATAGAAAAAGAGTAGAAAACAGTTAGGATTGAATAATGGTAAAACGTAAACAATAACATGTCTAAAATTCTTTTTATAGATAACGAAAATTCCAGAAAAAGCAAGAAAAATTTGGTACCAAAGGCATAAATATTAGAGTAAAAGTGCGAGTTTGGCAACATCTGGAAACTTGGTAATGACGTCATCAAAACCAAGTTGAAGACGATTGGAACGCGTGAATTGTAGTCATTCTGTATTCAGCTTCAGTCAGAGTGGTCTACCACTTATTTCCTTTTTTGATCCTGACCTGAGTGGTTGTCATTAATAGACTTGTATTTGTATTTTTTAATTAAAGTGTTTAAAAAAAAAAAACTTAGGAAAAGTACTGATTTTGACTATCGACTTGTGGAAATTTATTAAGGTAATATATTGTTATTGTGTATCATTTGATTGATAGTAAGCCATAACTGGAAACGCAACGAGAGAATCAATTGGGACTGTTGTAAGCAAAGGCTTTAACTTGGGCATAGAGACATGTGTATTTTAAGACTTAGTTCAGTTTTAAGGAAATAGCGATATATTTTTGAAACTCAGATTTATTATTATAAAGTTGAATATATTTTTTGAAACTCAGATTTATTATTACAAAGTTAAAGTTTATATTTTCGAAATTCAGATTTATTATTACAGAGTTGAAGTTATATTTTTGAAACTCAGATTTATTACAAAGTTAAAGTTTATATTTTCGAAACTCGGATTTATTATTACAAAGTTAAAGTTTATATTTTCGAAACTCAGATTTATTATTACAGAGTTAAGGTTTATATTTTCGAAACTCAGATTTATTATTATAAAGTCGGTTATATTTTTGAAACTCAGATTAATTATTACAGAGTTGAAGTTATATTTTTGAAACTCAGATTTATTATTGTAGGGTTAAAGTTTATATCTTTGAAACTCAGATTTACTATTGTGGGGTTGAAGTTTATATTTTGAAACTCAGCTTTATTGTTGTGGAATTGGGGTTTATATTTTCGAAACTCAGATTTACTATTATAGGGTTAAAGTTTATATTTTTGAGAAAAAGATTTATTATTAGAGGGTTAACATTCTAGTTTGAAACTTAACTGTTGA